>SRPZ01000269.1:0-40446 GCA_018360255.1 Claviceps maximensis
GCCCTAAGTATAAAGAACCTTTAATTTAAATAAAATTAAAAGCTATTACCTAGGTATTTAGAACCTTTTTAAGTCCTAGAAAAAATTAGTTAATAAGCTTATAGAATTACTTTACTAAACTAACTATTTTAAATATATAATATATTCTATATAAGTCTGCTTAAAAAATAAAACTTAAGAGATATTAGTAAATAGGCTAAATTATTTATACTAAAACTTAATAATAACCTTAATAAGTAAGAAGTTAATAGAGTAAAAGCATATTACTTCCTTAAATAAAAATTACACTATTTAGTAAAATAAAAGGGATAGCCTTTTAAATATAATTAATAGCTAGATACTAAAGCATTATAAAATGCACTATAATTAATTAAAGAATACTATTATATATTAAGCAAAAGGGAATGTAAAAAAATCATTATAAAATCTAGAAAACAAGGCAGACTAAGAAAAGATATAAACTAATAATTAAGTATAAGCAAAAAATATAGTATATTTAGAAACTACTTAATCTATAAAAGTATTATAGAATATATTATAAATAATTTTAGTTAGTTTATCCTTTTCTTTACTATAATAGTTATAAATTTTTAAAATAAAATTTTAAACTATAATGCAGTAAGTGTATAAAGTAGGATTATTACTAGTAGGGCAAGGGCATTAGTCCTTATACAGTCTTTTATAAGTTACTTTAGACTATTAATTAAATTAGTTATAATTTAGACATTAAAACTAGTCTATATTACATACCTTTTTGCTATAAGTTATTAGGTAAAGCAATTTATGCATTTTAACCTAACTATTATATATAGTTTTATAAGCTAAGTAATGCTCTAACTTTACTATATTTTTATTTAAGGAAAAATAGTGCTTATTTAAATAAGCCTAAATAAAAGTCTAGTATATATTATATAGCTTATAGAAAAGCTCTTATAATTTAAGCTTATTCTTTTTTTTACTCTTAGTAGATAAAGTCTTTAAGATTTAGTTATAAATTATAAGGAAATTATTATAATAAATATTAAGTAAGAGAAGCATTTAAAAAAATAATTAACCTTAAATTAAAGAATAATATTATAGGGATATATACTGGATTATAGTGCAATCCTTTTTTAGTATAAATAGAGCATTTACTGCTATTAGGCATATCCTTATACTTTAAGTAAAAAACCTAAATTATCTTAGTTTTAACAGTATTTTTTAAAAGCTTAAGAAAAGTCTTAATACAGTGGAGATACTTATTTTATTATATTATAATTAATTTATCCATAGAAATAATGCATACCTAATTATAAATGTTTTTTTCCTTTTTAGGAGAAATAAGGGTACCTATTATTATATACATTTTTACACTAGATATTATAAGGTTTTTAATACTAGACTTTTTAGAAGTAGTCTTTTCTAGAGACTTCTTAAATAACTTAAAGTTAAATATAGGCCTAGGATATAGCAGAGGTAGACTAAGAAAATATACACTATTAGCTTTAGCTTTAGTAATAATTTTCTTAAGTGCCTTACTAAAGATTACTAACTTATTATTATTAGAGTCTTTATTATTTTTAGCAAGGTTTATATAAAAAGGAGTTAAAGCTATTTTCTTACCTTTCTAATTAAAAGGACTTATCTCTTCCTACTTATATTTATATAGAAATAAAAGTCTTTAAGAAAATAGGGTAAATTTTATTATTATAAACGTAGCCTTTTCTTCTATAAGGGGCGTTATAATCTTATACTTAACTAACATTATAGCCTTTATTTTTATAGGTAATGCAATAAGCAATGTTTTATTAGATATTATAAAACTAATTTAGTGGTTCTCTATAAAGAATTAACTTAGATTTAGATAATAATATTATTATAGAAATACACCTAATTTCTTTAGCCTATAAGGGAAAGTTAAATATAATAAAAATAACCTATCTATTTATATAATCTTTTAAAGAGAAACTATAAGATTAGCCTATTAAATAAAACTATCTAAAGATTTTATAATTAGAGTTTACTAGACTTTATTACCTTTTTTAGGCATATTTATTATAAAAAAGCAAATAAATAAATTAAAAATAGGCTATTAATAAAAATAATTAATAAAAATTACTAGTAAAAGTTAATAAGTATAATATAAAAGGAAGATATAGAATTAGAAAAGTTATATAGGTAAATATTATATAAATCCGGCCTTTATTTATATAACTAGACCCTACTTTTATAATATTAACTTTAAGCTAAAGTCTAATTAGAGGGGGGATAATTATTATGCAATAAAGTGTGACTAATTATAACCATTATAGTAGGGATAACTCTAAACTAAGAATCTAGCTAGAATTAGGCTAGATTATAATAGGTAGAATTAGGACTAATGCAGCAAGGCAGTTAGTAACTATTATTAAAGCATTATAGATTACGCCGCGCTTTATAGTAAATTCGCTACTAAATTAATATATAATTTATAATAGAATTATAGGGGAAATTAAAAAGGAAATTCTATCTATAAATAAGGCATTCTATTTTAAGGAAAAGAGAAAGGGGGGTAAGTCTTAGTCTAGTAATAATACTAGTCCCTTATTTAATTTATATTTGATTCTAACTATAATCTTCTTGCCTAATCGTCACTGTTATCTAAGAGACTATTGTAACACTAAGACATTATAATTAATTCTTTAGCGTATAGGCACTTTTAAAGGTCTTTAATAACTCCTTTATAGGTTAGAGTAAGGTTAAATACTATAAGTTTGCATTCTAGTATACTACTAATAGTAGTAATTAGTTATTACTAAAGTTTAGTATTTATTATAGAAGCTATAAAGATTTTATAATAGATTTAGTAAAGCTAGTTAAGCATTAGGTTAAGGCATTAAAGCTTAGTTTTCTTAGGGTTCTTAGTAATTATTTTATAAAGAGAAATACTATTCTATTTAATATAATAAAACTACTAATTACTCTTAGTTTTAAAGTGGTTTCTAATAGTATTAGTAAGTTCTTTAATTATTAGCTCTTTTCTAGTAAGTTTATTAAGATAATAGGTAAGGGTATCTTCTTTTAGTATAATTAGAAATACTCTTGCCTATAGTATCTCTAGAATATTATTTTATATATATTAGTCTTTAAAGATATTTATCTTTAGCATAATAAAGTTATATAATTTTCCGCTATATTTCTTATTAACTATATAGCTTTTATTAATTTCTCTAAGAATATAATATATTTAGTTATTAGTTATTACTATTATTATTATTATTAGCGGTAATAACTTAGTTTTCTATATATTCTATTGCTAATAGATTAGTAGTGTAATTAACCTATTTTCTTTTAGTATTTACTAATTAATTAATTAGATACTATAGATTAGGCTTAATAGTTATAGGGCTGTAGGAATTATAGGTTTTAGTTAATAGTAAGTAGCTTAACTAGGGAACTAGGTCTTAATTTACTCTTTATTAGCCTTAATAAGTTTAGTAAGTGCAGTGGCTATATAAAGGCTATAGGTAATTCTAATAGGTATATTATTTTTAATAAGGAAGTCTTAGAAATTCTTTTTTAAAAGGGTATAAATCTTACTAAAGTCTTTAGTAGTCTATTCTTTAAAGTCTTTATAGAATATATTATATAACTTTAGACCTTTCTATTTAGATATACTATAGTAATTAAATATATATACTATTTAATTAGTAATATATTATAGGTTATCTTATTAGCTTAGGTTATTTTCTATGCATTTTTCCTATTTTAATATAAGATTCCTTAAGTATTTTTAAAGAATTAGGGAAAGGGACTTTAGTAAGATTTATACTTATAGTACTTATAATAAAGCAGTATTAATACTACTTTAATAGAGGTTTCTAGTTATATCTTAGAAGTCCTTATTACTTCTATAGTATAATATCTTAGTAATTAGATATTCTATAGGGTTTTAATAGGCTTTAGTTAAGATATTGCATTCTAGTCTAGTAATCCCTATATAAGCTTTAGTATAATAAAGGGTTAGTTAGTTAGATAAATAATAGTTTTCCTATAGATAATAGTATAAATTATAATAGAATTATCTTAGGATCTCCTAATTAGGAAGATAGAATTAGATATATTAATATTTTCTAGGAGCCTTAAAGCTAGTTAGTATAATAACCTTTTAATAGGTTATCTAGTAAGAATTACTTCTTTTAGCATAAAATTTCCCTATTTAGTATAAATAGAAATTTGCCTCTTTTTATAAATTCCTTATAAATTTATAGAATAATATATCTAAAGGATAAATATAACTCACTAATTAGTGTTAGTATTCCTAAGGATTTGCTAGATATTTATTAATAGAAATATATAGTCTTTATGTGTAAGATCTAGATCACTAGGTAGGGCTATAATTATTATAAAAGGGTCTGATTTCTATAATAATCTATAGTATTTAATAAGGCTTTTTATAGCTATAGAAGGCCTTATAAAATGCTGTTAGAAATGCCGCTTAAGGTGGTGAAAACTCTGCATTCTAATTGACTAATTAGATGTGCCGGATTCCCGGGTCGCCCTGCGGTGGAATCCGGTCATTCCCGGTGGTTCCGGGCATTGTCAGTCAGCCCGGATTGTGCAGCGATTCCAACAGGTTTTAAAGGCAAAATCAAGTAGCATGCATTCTGCTTCTTCTTCTTCTCTTGATCGTGATCTTGATCTTGATCTTCTGAGGAGAGCCAACCGGGACGAGTTGAATAGGAGTGCCCCTTATCGTAGAGATGTAGCACATATTGGTTGGGAGATACAAATGCAATAGCTCTCTCTCTCCCCCTCTTTTCCACCCCTCTCTATTTGTGTGTATGTGTCTTTCTTCTCGTGTGATGCATGGAGGGTTTATTTTTCCAAGAAAAAAAAGGGGTACTCTCCAATAGACATGGCTTGTTGGAACTTGAAAACAAGGCGAAAAAAGAAAAAAAAAAAAAAGGGAGACTTCCATCATCCATCATGACTCTCATTACCCTATCGTGCCGTCCCTTTGGGAAGCTAATCGCAGTCTGACCTTCTCCCTGTGACCTGAAAACTTCAAATGCGCCTCGAATTTGCCGGCCGTCATTTCCGGCCCAGGAGTGTACAGCTTGTTCATGCAGTCGAGACAGCGGATGCGCGGGAGCCAGGCGTACTTGACGCCTTCGGGAAGTGACCCGTTCGGCTGGATTGGTAGTTCGGAGACGGGGTCTAGGAAGGAGTATTTCATGATGGCTTCGAACCTGTCGCCGTTGGGGTACTGCTTCTCTAGGTCTTTGAGGGCATGGACGAGCCACTCGGGAGGAGGGGGCTAACGAGAATTTTGACTAGTGTCTTAGTTTGCGGAATTTCATGCATTGAATCTTTTTTTCTTATCCAATGAGGCCACAAGGATAAAAGAAAAGGAAAGGATAGGGGTGAGCAAGGAAAAAAAAAAAAAACTCACAGCTGGAGGAGGTGATTGTCCTGGGACGAGCGGAGGAGCCGGTAGACGGCCGATCTGCCCTGCAGGCAGAGTGCCCAGGCCGCCGCTTCCTGATGCTGCTGGTGCTGACGGCTGAGGAGTCAAGGGTGTTTTTGACTTGGACATGCTGCCGGACATGCTCGGAGCTCTGGCGTGTGCCGCGACGGGTGTTTGTGGCTGTGAGAGCGAGGCTTTCAGATCGCGATAGTCGCCCCTCACGACCCGTCTCAGTTTCTCCTTGTTCTTTACCTTGAGCGTCACCCACATGTGCGGTGGCTCTTCCGTCTCCTCTCTGCCTCGTCGCGACGTCCGCGTCTCGTGATGGTGCAGCGAGCCAGTCTCGGGCGTTTCCGAGCGACCCAGGTTGGCCATTCTCTGCTGGGCAGCCGTGGCCGCGCCTCGCATACCTCTTGTGCGAGCAGTGCCAGTGAGCTGTAAAGGGGCGGGCGAGTCGGGCGTGGAATCGTCGCTGTCTTCTGATTCTGAAATGTCTCCATCGCGATTGGTCTTCTTCTTGTTTGCGCCAGCCGTGCGCTTGAACAGCCGGCTCTCTTCGATATTTTCGGCAGCGCCAGGCAAGACCGAGGACACGATAAGAGTGCGGATGGTCCGCTGCCGTTCTCGGAGATCTGGGAGTTGCGGTCCGCCTCTTCGGTTGATGGAGCGCTTCTGGCGCCGTTGCTCGCGGGAAAAGACCATTTCGTTCCGCTCCAGATCGGCCTCGCTGAGCTCGTACATGTACGGCGCGTACTCCTTTGCCTGCTGTTGCTGTCGGAAGACAGATGGTAGCGGAGTTTGTAGAAAGGCGGCCACGAGGTCGGAATCTTCAATGGGTCGGCCGTCAAAGGGATGGCCTATGCTGTACAGGCTCTTGGTAAAGAGCTGAGTCTGCTCTCGGATGCAATGAGCGATAGCTGTGGTGAATTCGCCCGAGAGCGAGAGATCGCGCGCCATGTTGCTGGCAAACTCTTCGGGAGAATTGTTGGGGTTGTTGATTTCCCACTCGAACTGATCCACCAAGGTATGCTGACCGATGGTGATGTTCAGCTTGATGAGGACGCGCATCTCGTCATTCTTGTATGCCGAATATGGCAGCTCGGGATCCAGCGCGTCTTCTTCGGAGAAGACAAAGGGATAGAAGTCGTTGAGCTGTTCGTGCATTTGCTGGCAGATTTGATCATAGATGGGGCGTGAGCTGGGCAGTTTGAGTCCCATGTCCTCGACGATCTGAGCGGCAAATAGTTCAACTCTCAGTAGGCGCTCATGTAGGTTCCAGGTGAATGTGTCGCGCAACTTGATCTTGTCCCATTCTACTTCCAGCCGGAGCGGCACCAGTTCTTCATGCTGCTCGGCTTGCTTCAACATGTCCTTGCGGGGAAACTTGATGGTGGGCGTGGTCCGTCGGCCTGGCCGCTGCTTCTGTGAGGGATAGATGATGCGAGACGTTGGCTGCTGGTTTTCCGTGTAGCCGTTTCCGAAGCCACTGTATCCCTCGCCATACAGTCGGCTGGGCGGAAACCACGGCTTGTAGTCGGTTCGAATCATGCGGTACTCGTGGATCTTATCTCGCATCTCCTGCGTCGTCTTGCGGGTCTGGTCGAGCTGCTCGCCCAGCGCGGCGGCAGCGATGGAGTCGCGCGTGGTGTACCGCTCGACCATGAGTTTGTTGAAGGATTCCTTGGTGCGGACGGGCATCTCTGCCGGGGCGGAGCCTTGCGCGGCATCCTTCTGGTCGACTGCTGAGGCTGGAGTTGCTGGAGTCGCGATGGATGCCGCGCCTGTCGCAGGCGCCGACGTGGCCGGCTGGGTCGCCATGGTCGCGATGATGACAATTGAAGGCGGCGCGCGCAGCGGTGTCGGCGCGACGATGCGGCAGCGTACACGACGTCAATCAGGAGCGCAATGGGCGCGGCGAGTGACGGGGCGGGGGAAAATAATTGTTGCCGGAGCTGAGGCGAGGATGGTCAGGTGGGCGGTGGTGGTGGTGGTGATGGTGGTGGTGGCGGACGAGGCTGTGAAGCTTGGGCATTGGCTCAATTGATGGCTTTGAACAAGGCACCGGACGGCTGGCGACTGGCGGCTGGCAGCTGGCGGCTGACTGGAGATGAAAACGGACAGCAAACGTTGGGCTCTTGCCGGCTGACGGGGTCGCTCGCTGCCCCGGGGGAAGGCGGGCTGGCCGGTACGTGCAGCCATACGCCAGCATGTATGCCTGTGCCATGTATCGATTCCCCAGTATCGGTGGTGTCTGGCACGAATGGGCATGCGCCGTGTCTCCACTGCATATCGACAGCCCCTGCTGGCTCATTCATGTGGTGAACCGACAGTTGATCGCACCAGACGTCACAGTCACGGACACATCTCACTCGGGCACGGAATTGAGAAAGTTGGTTCTTTCCGGCGCAACACGACAGGCGATCGGGGACACGGCCAGAAAGCACCAGGGACTTTTCATACACATTTGTCTTCTTTGAATGCGCATGAAGAAATTGCATAAAACAACATGGCTCCACAGCCCGACTACTCTGTCTACCTCGTCACGGACTCGACATACCCCATCCTCGGCAGCAAGCACCTGCCCACCGTCGTCGAGGCGTCTCTTCTTGGCGGCGTCACCGTGGTACAGTACCGCGACAAGGAGAGTTGCAAGGAAGATGTCATCGCCATGGCGAAGGCGCTGCACCGCGTGACGCAGCGGTACGGCGTGCCGCTGCTGATTAATGATCGAGTCGATGTGGCGGTTGAGGTTGGCTGTGAGGGCGTACATATTGGTCAGGACGATATGGGTTCGTAGACATGAGGATATTTCTGCACACGCACCCCCCCCCCCCCCTCACGACTCGTAACACTAACATATTCATCTTCGAGAACATAGCCGTTTACCAAGCGAGACAACTTCTTGGACCGGATAAAATCATTGGCGTGACGGCCAGTTCCAAGCATGAAGCTTTTGCCGCATGCGCTGCCGGAGCAGACTATCTTGGTTTGGGAACCGTCTATGCCACCGCAACGTATGGCTCACCCAGCATCTCGTGGGCATAACCACAAGTCTCCATATGTCCGTGGTTGGTGTTGAAGAATAACCCTCCGCCCTTGATCCAAGCGATATATCGTAACCTAACGCGGCTTCGTGTGATGTCGACATGTGAAAAACAGGAAAAAAGACACCAAATCCATTATTGGCCCTTCCGGCGTGCGCGACATTCTCGTTGCCCTCCACGAAGCCGGCTATTCCTCCACCCCAACCGTCTGCATCGGCGGCGTAAACGCCTCTAACGCAGCTGCCGTTCTCTCTCAGAGCGCCTCCCCGTCCAAGGGTCTGGATGGCATCGCAGTCGTGAGCGCCCTCATCGCCGCGAACGACCCGATTACCGTGTCGAGAGACCTGTTGGGGCAGGTGATTCGCGCCAAGATTCCCCATGTTGTTGCCGACGTGGGCAGAAAGACGCCCTTGTCGCATAACATGACCAATTTGGTGAGACGTTTTCCCCTACGGGAGCTAGATTACTACATCTCATTCATGTCAGAAGACAGACAAGAAGAAGAGGGAGCAAAAAAAAAGTATAGAAAAAGCTGACAGCATGTATGTGTGTCTCCCCCCCCCCTTTTTTTTTTTAAAAAAAAAAAATAGGTTGTCCAGAACTTTGCCGCCAACGTGGCCCTCTCGATAGGCGCCAGTCCCATCATGGCCAACTACGCCGAAGAAGCCGCCGACCTGGCGAACCTGGGTGGTGGTGCTCTCGTCATCAACATGGGGACTGTCACTCCCGAGGGCATCAAGAACTATGCCCAGGCTCTCAAGGCATATAATGCGGCCAACAGACCCGTCGTTTTCGACCCAGTAGGGTAAGACCATGTTTCATTGTTGATCCCACATTTTCCTGCGGATTTCCGTTGTATTGTTACCCCCTGTTTTTTAAGAGAAGAAATCCAATTTTTGTCTCATACCTCTGAGAGCTACCATGGTGAATCTAATGTCATCTCTTCTTCAAAGCGCCGGCGCCACATCCGTTCGCCGCTCCGCCGTCAAAACCCTCCTCTCGTCGGGCTCCTTCACCATCATCAAGGGCAACCAATCCGAGATACAGACCGTGCACGGCGGCGCGACAATCACCCAGCGAGGCGTCGACTCCTCCTCGCCATCACTCAGCATAGCCAAACGAGCCAGCTTGGTCCAGTCTCTCGCCCGCCAGAGACAATGCGTCGTGCTCATGACGGGACCGACTGATCTCGTCAGCGACGGGAAACGGACTCTCCGCATCGACAACGGCCACCCGCTGCTCGGCACCGTGACGGGGACGGGATGCACGCTCGGCACGGCTGTGAGTGCCATGGCGGCTGCCTACGAGAAAGATGCGCTTGTGGCGACCGTGGCAGGCGCGGTCATGTTTGGCATCGCGGCCGAGAGGGCTGCCGCGCGGAGTCATGTCCGGGGGCCGGGATCCTTTGTTTCTGTGTTCCTGGATGAGTTGTACGGGATCCGGAAAGAAACAGAGCAGGGGAACGTGGAGTGGTTGGCCTCGGCCAATGTTTCTATCGTGGAGGTCAGAGAGTAGGAGACGTGAGCTGTTGAGTCAGAAACCAGGTCTTAATTTCCTCCACCTCTAAATCTTTTTTTTTTTTTTTTTTTTTTTTTTTAAAAAAAAAAAAGATCGCGCTGGAATATGGGAAATTGAACCAGTCATGTATACATCCAGACTCTCGCGTATCCAAGCAAGTCAACGCCTAAAAAAATGTCCGAACCTCGAGAGCACTCAAAGGCTTGGAGCTTTTCGATAATACCCCTTCTGTTGAAACCCCCCATCGACGCGAATTCCTTCCGGTCTGCAACGTCCTTTTCCCCTTATTAAACCAGCCATGGATGCTGCTGGAGCGCTACTCCCGACGATACACGAAGATCAATGTGGGACGAAGATCAATGTGGGGTTGCAAAGACAAACGGCGAGACTGAAGATTTCTAACACTATATATTTGTGAGGGTGTCACATAGTCGTACTAACAAACGACGATGGAATATACTCTAGGATAAGAAAAGAGAGAAAACGCCAACCAGATTTTATGCTAGACTGAGATGAAAAATCAGGGGATATCAATAATCGCTAATGTATAGGCTGTCCTTGGTTTGCCTTGGCTCCGGTCTTTATGTTCTCTTCAAGGACAAAATAATGTTACAGGAAAAAAAACGAAGAAAACGTGATGAGTGATGAGTGATGAAAAAGAAAAGAAAAAAAAGAAAAAGAAAACGCTCGACGACTTGTCGTGTGTCCCCGTCCCCGTGCGCGGCTCCATTCTATTACGAGACGCATATATACATGTCGGTCTAATCACAGCCGGCTCGTTGAGAATACGTGATTGGTATGTTCCTTTCCTTTCTTCTTTCCTTTGCTAAAAGCGAAGGGCAGAAATTGGGATACTGTGAAAATTCGCTTTAGACAATGTCGCACATTGTCAGCATCGTGGCTTTCATGTGGCCAAGTCCATGAGGCTGAAGCCCTCGGAATCCCACGACGCTCCGCCAGCAGCCTCTCGCCACGCGACGTCGCCGCCCATGTTGTCCCCTGTACGAAGAGGCGAGCCGCCACTGAGGTGCATACTGACGAGTCCCTGCGCAGTCCTCATGAGTCGTACCACACGCTCGAGAGGGTCCTCGATGGCGCGTCGGTCAGGGGACAATAGGCCACTCCGGCGCTGGACAATGACATCATTGATGTGGTTGATTTGCTTGTCGAAAATGGTCAACATGTCGAGTTTCTGTATGATGCTGTGTAGGTCCCAGCCGGGAAGTTCTAGGGTGAGGAGCTTGATGCCCGTGATGAGCGTATAGGCCATGTCCGAGGCGATGATGACCAAAAATTGAGGCCCTTCCACTTCTGGTTTAGCAAATCGGATTTCGAAAAATTCGTTGAGCGACTTGATGCACGACCATAGGAGCTGTAGACGATCCGACACTTGCATGTTTTCAGGATGGCATCGCTGGTCGGAAATAGCCAGGTCTTTGAGGAGGGTCGCGGCGACGGCGATGTGGCATAGCAGGGCCGCTGAAAGAAGGTTAGTAAGAAGGAATACCGATTTTCAAGCCATACATCGGAGATGCTTCAAGTAATACATACAACTACGAGCCAGATGAGGTGGTAGCGACGCCCGAAAGGTATCCAACTGATCTTGGAATGACTGTATTACCATTATCAGAGGAAGAGACATGGGACGAGCCATGCCATTGCCTGCCATGGTTATGGAGATGGTCTGTGTGAGTAGTTGAATCTTGACGAGTTGGATGAGATATTCGTCGGAAGGGTACTCCATGGTGGCCTCGATTACCTCGAGGCAGCGGTCGAGCTGGTTTGTGTTCATCAAGACGTCTGGCTTCTTGTTGGTCGTGAAGACGCTATTCGCACACTTCGTTAGATTCAAGAAGAAGAAGAAGAAGGAAAAGAAGGGAAAAGAAAAGAAAAGAAAAGAATCGTACATTGTATTGAGATAATACGTGCCAGCATATGCTCGGAGGTGGTCCAGGGGGCCGTACTTGGTGTCTTCACCTTGTGATCCGTATGACATGGCACTCAGGTTGACGCACATGGATCTGGCCAGAAACAGCAGGTTGGTAACTTGAGGACTCTTCAAGGCGAAGTACCACCTACATTGCACGCGTGCGCTAGTCAGTCCCCAGTCCGATTTGTGCAGATATCGATCAATTTCAAAGCCCTATAATGGCTTGGGTTGGGTACATACCACCCGATCAGCAGCTCTACAGCCTGAAGCATGTCCAGGCTTCTAGACCCATCCACAATCGATGCCTTGCCGATATCTGCCAAGAGTTCCTCACCAAGCTTGCTTTGTCTGGTAGAGTCATATATGTTGGCGCTTAGCATGACAGCCTTCCAGACAAATGGTCGCTGAGAGCGCAATTCGGCCGATGAAATCTCTCGAGGGATGAGGACAAATGGGAAAAGGTCGGCAAATAACTCCCGATACACCATGAGAAGCACTTCACCCTCCGAGGCAAGCGGCCATGGCGATTCCAGCTCCTTCATGATTTCGGGACTCCACGCTGATTTTTCGTGCCCATCATCTCCAGTAGGAGTGGGTGAAGGAAACAGATGCTCAAACGAGTACATGTCGGATCTCTCGGAGGGTTTGCATAGCTTTAATGTGGGCGAAGAGGCCGCATTACTGACGGACGCATTGCTGCCAGACGCATTGCTGGGCTGAGCGCCTTCGAATTGGGACGACAGCTCATTCAGTCTCTTCTCGAGCTCTGCAACTCTGGACCTCTTGGGTCTCTTCTTCACACGCGGAGGCGCGGGCGGGCGAGAGAAGCACTCCTTTCTCAGTCTGTAACATCTGTTTGTTTTTTTCCGGCAGGCACTGAAGTCAGAAGGGGAAGCTCGAGATTGTATAAAGCAGGGCAGCGAGAGGTATGGAAACAACATGTGACGGCTGTTTCAAAGCTGGAAGATCCGCGATAGTCCTTCTCGGAGAGCATCAATGGAAGATAGATAGGCGCTTACCTTTCGCATTTCTCTCCCCCGTCTGTTCTCGGGATGCATCGAGCTTTAGCCTTGGCACATGTCGTACAAGCTTTCGGGCCCTTTTGTGTTGGTTGCATATTGATTTCGATCTTCGAAGCTGAGCACACGAGACCAGAGACAGCTCTCAAGTCGATTGAGTCGATGTGTATGCGTGTGGGTTCAGGATATACGGTGCTGATGAGCGAGCGGGCGTTCGTAGGGACAAGTCGAGGTAGCCCAATTTGATTAGATTCGGACCCAACGCTGTGTCTTTGGCAGTCATCGGCGCATGATGTCGTTGGCGATAAACCCTCAGGGTCAAAACGTGGTTGAGAGAAGAATCCGACTCGGTCGAGAAATAACTGGCCGGGCGTCAGGTGTATACCTAGGCATCTGGTAGCGAGCAGAAGAGAAGCTCAAGGGGTCTGATAAGAAAGTGCCAAATTCCAGACGACGCCCCCTCCCCCCGCGGAAATCGTCAGCGAATTCGCAGCTCCCCATGGTCTCAAGGGTCTCGATGACATTACTTCGGTTTGAGGTTGCAGAGCTCAGACCCACGACATGCTCTGCCCTTGTAGTCTGCCGCTACTACCCATGGCCCGTCAATGGGTTGTTGCATGGTCGTTTCCTCTGGCCCACCGCGCTATTTCCATCAGCGGTAGTCCATGCACTGCTGGCCCGTGCGTGAGTCGCGCGACCTGAGCAGCAACGAACAGGGGACTGGGACGGACCATGGTGTTGCACCGCGCCTCCGTCTCGCGGGGGGGCTCTGCGGCATGGACCAATCAATCCTCGCCGTTGGGCCACAGGCCAATCAGCGCGCGCTCCAACGACGACGACACTTGTTCCAAAACCAGACGCCACGCAAAGTGCCACCAGCCGGCAGTTGATCTCGAGATATTGATCCATGTCTGATATCAATCAACTCGCATGCGATAGGTGAACAGCCGACCGCAGTACCTTGCATTAGCTGCCTTTCGCCTCGCCTCGCCTCCCCTTGCCACTGTTATTCCCCCCTCCCCTTTCACATGTTCAATCTCGCGTCTTGGCCCCGATTGGATGCATGAGATGAAGTTTCGAGACTTGACGTGCATGTGCCTGCCTCCTACCTAGCAGCTCTACTCATCCACCTACTCATCCTGATCCACAACTCGAACACGCCCATTCATCATCGATTTCAACTTGAGTCCTCCGCTATTGAGCTAGCATTTTTAGCACTTCGATACTCGACACAGCCAAGTCGACGGACCCGACTTAGTCGCAGCACTACCCCATTTTCCCCATACTCTGAGATCCCCTGATGGACGAACTAGTCTCTGGAGTACTTTTGTCGATCTTCACTTTGTCCTTTGTCTAGAGGCGTCCTAGTTATTCTTGGCTAATCCGATTCGGTCTTGGGTGACTGGGCATTGACTACCTTTTCTCCTCCATCATGTGAGTTCGAGACGGGTCCTTTCATGTGACAAGCCATGGCGGATGCGAAATCAACAATGGGCAGGTCTTTGGGCACTAGACAACAACCTGAAACGCCAAAACGAACGTGTCTGCTGATCAGTCTGCTCATGTCATGAACCTATGAGTTTCATGGAAAGAGACAATGTCCAAAACGTGTAGCCATTTTTTTTGTTTATATTCTTTTATGAACGTACGTGGCATGGGCAAAATGTATTGGTAATAATCTGACAAGTTACGGTATTTCACACATGTATATCGAAATGTCAGCCGGATCCCACCCTTTCACAGCAACCGATCCGAGCACGAATTAACCGTTGACGGCAACAGTGACATAATGCAGCATCAAAAAAAAAAAAATTCGATGCTTCGTCACTCATTGCTAGTCGGCAACTTATCGCGCAGCAACGCCGGCGAGAACTTCTGTGCTGCTTCTATCGTGGCATTCGAGCAAAGCCTCAGTGAAACTGTTGTTTACACATCCGTTTGCCTTGATCTCCCTGGCTGCCTCCTCAATGCCCAGCTGTCTATCCGTCCACAAGGGATCTTCTATCTTGCCTTGCTCTCCGACACCGATGAATCCGCCTTCGGCAGCCCACTGCGATGTGCGCTTGATGCCAAGACGGTTCCAGATCTGGTCAACGGCTTCCACAAGCTCGTCACGATATTCCTTGGTGTGTCCCGGCGTGGGGGTTATGCGGAGCCTCTCCTGTCCAACAGGAACAGTCGGATAGTTGATTGATTGAACGTAAATTTGGTAATCGTGAAGAAGCATGTCAGACGCAGCTTTGGCCAGCTCAGCATTCCCAACCAGGATTGGGATAATGTGAGAAGGGTTGGGAATGACAGGAATGTCCCGATTGCTGAGTTCCTCCTTGACAGCACGTGTGTGCAGTTGCTGCAGCTTTCGGTCGCCGTCATACTCCATCTGGTATTCGATGGAAGCCTTGGCACCAGCCATGGTGGCTGGAGGAAGCGACGTGGTAAAGATGAACCCGGGCGCCAGGGATCGGATCATGTCTACCAGTTTTCCACTGCCGGCAATGTAACCTCCCACACACCCGTAAGCTTTGCCAAGGGTGCCTGTGATGATATCAATGCGGTCCATGATGGTGCCTCGACTCAAGCCTTTCTGGTGAGCTTCCCAGTCAAGGTGCTCGGCCACTCCAGCGCCCTGTGGGCCGTACATGCCTACGGCATGAACTTCATCCAAAAAGGTAATGGCGCCGTATTTGTCGGCCAGGTCACAAATTTCCTCAATAGGACCGATGGAGCCACACATACTGTACACGGACTCAAAGGCGATGATTTTTGGTACGTGAAGTGGCAAAGAGGCGAGTTTCGCTTCGAGGTCCGCCACATCGTTGTGCTTGAACACAATCTTCTTAGTGCCTGAATGGCGGATACCTTGAATCATGGACGCATGGTTAAGGCTGTCAGATAAGATGACGCAGTCTGGCATCTTGCTGCCAAGTGTCGCGAGGGTTGCGTCGTTGGCGACATAGCAAGAGCTGAACACTAGAGCAGCTTCTTTGGCATGCAATCTGGCCAACGTGCTTTCGAGCTCGACGGCATGTCTATTGTGTCCAGATATGTTTCTAGTGCCGCCGGCCCCGGCCCCGTACTCGTCCAACGTTTCCTTCATCGTATTGAGGACCCGTTCGTTTCGACCCATACCGAGATAGTCATTGGCACACCAGACGGTGACGCGTTCGTCCTTGTTTGTCATGTGGGCGCGAGGGAACTCCTTGGCAAGACGGTTGATGTTGTTGAAGTATCTATACGACTTGTCCTTGTGCTTCTTGTCCAGTTCCGTCGTGTAGAAGCCCTCGTAGTTGAACTTGCCGATAGATCCTTTGTGGCCGAGAACGTGGCGAACTGTAAATCATGATGATCAGTATGTGAGTTTGCACAATTGCCACAAGAGAAGAAGACGAAAAAAGAAAAGCAAAAAGAGAACAAAAGCGCAGCCTCTTGCGCCCTCTTGATACGCACCATTTTCATGACCTTCGATGATGCGAGCGTCAATAGGTCTAGCTTCCTGAACCTGGCTGGTGTGAATGCGAGCCTTGCTGCCGTGAGGATGGCCGGAGAAGGCTCGCAGTCCTGTCGCAGCAACACGCGTCCTAGCTAGCTGGACCGCCATGGCCTGGCCCATGACGGGACAACGGTGGGCAAGAACCTGGAGTTTGGACATGGTGCCTCCGCAAGGCGATGGCTTTGGGCGAGCCGACGTAGACAGAGCGCGGAGGGTAGCGGGCGAGGCGGCCTTCAGAAAGGGGCACACGGCCCTGGACTGGCGCAGAACAGAATCCATAGTGGTGGAAGCTCAATTGCTGAAGCCGTGGCGTGCTGAAATCGAATCAATGGGCAGCCAAAATGTCGACTGGTAGTTTGAAGCCGAAAGGAATCGTCGCTGCGGGCTGTCAGGTTGCGATGGACAATTGTCCGAAGGGGTAGGGGGCAAATGTTTCAAATCCAGATGTGGAGAACCCAGAAAAGACAGACTGGATGAGGTTGGGGCAGTGCGACGCTAGCTAGTGGGCAACGTCGAATGCGCCTGGTCTGGTGAGATTCGCAGGATTCTGCAAAGCGACGATTCGGTTGCCCAGTGTGAGATTATCGAGACGGTGAGGATTGTTGGAGGAGGAGAGACAATTCAGAGACTCGTCGGAAAGTATGAGGAGCCAGGTTTGCCAGTGGTTTCGCCTCCCGCCAAAAGCCCAGTTCAGTTCTCGGCAGCCGGCAACGTTGTCAGCCGGAGCAGCGGATTTGCCCGCCCCGACTCGTTCGATTGGGTGAATCATTGATGGGGACCATTCAGCCAGCCGCCTCGCTGCATTCAAACGCCAAGAGCCAGCTTGACAGCCAATCGCTAATACATCGGCTCTCATTGGGTCATGACTCACCAGTCTAGCTCCACCTGCCCGACCGGTTGCAGCAGGATCCGAGCATTTTAATAGAACATGCACTATAACAAAGGAGGTCTACGAGTACTTGATAAAGTACCAACGCTGTCCAAGCGAGCACCTTTTGCTTGCGCCGAAAAATACGCAACGTCATCATACCCTCGGAATCAATGGAGCAGCTAGGGGTAGTCTCATTGTGTGGTCCAACTGTCTTTTGTCTTAAGGATTCGCCCTTCGCCAACGCACTCGGATATGCGACGTCGTTCGTCACTCAACGACGTGAGGAGAACGTGTAATGTAGCCCTTGTTGGTCTCTTACATGGGTATCGAAAATGCAAACACCAACCACTAGGAAAGAAAAAAAAAATATGCAGAAGAGAATAATAAAAATGAAGAAGAAAATACCAACCCAGGCAGGTGCCGAAGCCCGACAAGTGCATGCCTGCAATCCTCCTCAAGCGAATCAAGAGAGCATGATTATTCGTAAAGAAATTTACATGAAGCCCCAACCGTGATTGACGATGAGGTGCTTTTTCTGACCTGCGCCTCCAAATCGCTCAGAGGCCGGCTTTCCAATTCGTCCGCAGTCTTGGCCAATTCGTTAGCGTTCATGTTGGCGAGAAACTCTGGTTTCAAGACCCCAGACATCAAAGCAACGACAAATCTATCTTTTTCGACCATTTTAATGAGATTACCCCAATGCCCACTGTCTGGTAAGAAGCCGAGCTTGAGGCTTTGACGAGTGATGTGTATACAGTTTGTGATGTTGTTTAGAACTTCGATTGGCGCTGCCTCATCAGGATGTGCAGGTTGCCATTGTACGATTCGTTCCAGCTTCTCGGCCATCTTGTCTCTAAACTTGTCTTTCAGCGGACTCTTAATCACAGAATTGAAAGGATTGCGTTTATCTTGCATTTCTACCGCTTCTGCCGCTTCTACCGATTCTGCCGATTCTGCTGTGGCTGCAGAATCCCGAATTTCAGGAGCTGCCTGAGATGTCGGTGACTCTCGCCTAACATTGCTGAAGTATGTTTGCGCTCCGGGAATGGGCATCAAGGCGGCTTGATGCTGTATAATTATCTGAAAAGCCAGGTTAGTCAACGGACCAAAGTTCGCACTTCATGGAGGATCATACTCTAGAAGCAGACGTATGAGGCACGGTCGCTGAGACTATCCCATCTGTGCCTGTTGGTGCTGGTGGTGATTCTGCCGCTGGTTGTGATCTCGACGCTGGGCGTGAGTGAGCATCGCCAATATCAGTCATGTTAAGAGTACGAATTTGAGTTGCACCAGTCTCACCAGGAGACACCTGATGAGCAGCGTAGTTGATTGGGCGAGATGTAGACCAAGAAGACGGATATTCCATTGACTCTTTCAACCTTTGATATTCCTCTGGGTTGCTGTGTCGAAGCTGATTCATTCTGACCATGTTGTCAGCCTCTCTTTGCTCCTCTTGAGACAAGGGTGCTTTTTCGTCTTCCTCCTCAAAAGTATCTGTGGGAATGATTTCTCGAATAGAATCACTGTGGCTGCTGTGCATGATGAGTTCATCAAGAAGAATTTCCTTTCCGATGTGTCCCGTTAAATCCTTTGCTTTCGTTTGAACAATCGGGTGCCTCAACTTCATGTTTCTATTGCCCCAGCTGATGGGGTTTTTCTTATCCACGACTCGAGAAGCAAGCTGCGATTTGAACACTGCTCTGCCGTGTAGATCCTGCTCGAAAGTGCCGGCGGTAACAAAATGATAAACAGTGACAGGTTTTGTTTGCCCTATCCGATAAGCCCGTCCCACGGCTTGTTGTTCATGAACTGGGTTCCATCCGGAGTCAAGAATGACCACCCGATTAGCGCCTTGAATATTGAGACCAATGCCGCCGGCCTTAGTAGATATCAAATAAAACTCGGCCTCGCTGCCGTTGAATCTTTTTATCAAATCCTGTCGTTTTGCTATCGGAGTTCGTCCGTCCAGTCGGCTGAACTGTCTATACTGCTGCGTGAAAAGGGCCTCCAGATAGTCCAGTGCTAGGATTGAGTGGCTGAACACAAGTACTTTGTCTCCTTTGTCTCGAGCGTAATCCAAGATCTTGATTAGCAGCTCAATCTTCGTTGACGCAGATGGCTGATACGAGTCCGGACCAAATGAATCCATAATTTGCGATACGGTGTCTGGAGTTAGCGCCATATCTTCATCGGTGTGCTTCGACTTGTTCCCTTTGACGAAGACGGAAGGGTGAGTGCAGATTAATCCGAGTGTACTCAAATGATCGAAAACCGCTGGTTGCCTGGCCGATGTATCTTGCATCATTCTTGCGTGGCTGGCTGCTAAAAAGGAGTCGTACAGTTCGACCTGCACAGGCTGTGGCTTGACACACAAAACGAACTCTTGTTTTGGTGGCAAGTCGTTTCCCATGCAGTTATTGACGGTAGCTCGATGTACCTTTGGTGCAACTGTTTGCTTTAGAGCCTGTAGCATTTTCAGAGCTCTACGCTTCTCAAAACCAGCGCTATCGCTACTGAGGCCATGTTGGATGGGATTTGCGTATATCTCACGAAATTCGGATAATGGACCCAGAAAATTGGGTGCTACCCAGTCGATCATGCTGTAATATTCTTCGATGTTATTCGCCAGAGGTGATCCGGTCATGGCGATTCTACTCTTAGTTCGGAACCAGGAACACGTCGCGTGAACCTGTGATTGGGGGTTCTTGAAAACGTGAGCTTCGTCGGCAACAACTAGATTCGGTTCGTCAAAGAACACATGTCCACTCTGCCCACCGTATACCGATTTCAACATGGAATAACCCATCACCAAGACACCACCATTCTGCGACCATTTTTGAGACGTGGTCAAGCGCTCCTCATCAGAAAGGGTTGAATCAATCGCGTAAGGGCCGCCCAAGATCCTGTCAACATCCCACAACAACAATTCATCGATCCAATTGTTGACTAGTCCAGCGGGACAAAGTACCAATGTCTTGGATTGCTGAAGGTCTTCAGGAATCTGTGATGCTGCGCTCGGGTCCGACGACTGACTTGATTCTTGAATTGCCACGAGAAGTGTAATGACTTGCATGGTTTTGCCGAGACCCATGCTGTGCGATAAAAGACAGCCTTGACGGACAGCTGAATCTTGAATGATCTGGTTCCACATGAATCGAACACCATCGATCTGATGACTTTTTATGCGGCTACCAATATACTGATTGATGCAAATGAATGATTGATCGTCTTGCTTTGATTCGTTGATGATGAGGCGAGACTTGTCGCTAGACATCGTGGCCGCTCTGTCTAATTTAGCGCGAAGACGAAGACGGCGAGCCTCTTGCTCTTCGGCGCGGCGCCTCTCGCGTTCACGAAGATCAACGGCATCTTTGTTTTGAACTATTTCTTTCCGGGCTGCCCTTCGTGAGATAGCTAAACCACGTTCTTCCTCGTCCATGATTTCACCGTCAGACTCATCATCGCGCCAGATCTGATTGTCTTGAGGAAATAGTGGTGCCATCTGCGTGAGAAAGTCATGCCAAACCGCCCAGTTGTTTCCACCTTGTTGATTTCTCAGTCTCTGAACCGAGGCAGATTTCAGCTCGGTTAACCTCGATTCTTTCAGATTTTTGACCTTCAAAAAGCATAGAAACAATCTTGAAACATCAAAAGCGAGAGTACCCGGACCTGGCTGCGCAAGAAGACTAATGTCTTTAATCGGATTGGTGATATGTCTGATAATTGTTAAGCGAAAAGACTCTTCGACGTCGTTTTGTTGTACATGCTTAAGGACAGCAGACCGTCTCGAATGCCCTAATCTCCAGAGGAGAGAGATGACTAGTGAATATCGGTCTTTCTGTTTAGACCAATAGTGTGGTGGATGACCGGCAATGCGCTTGACATCATGAAACTTGGCCGGCCATGACAGAGATTGTGTTTGCGAGTGCGGCGGAAGCTCCAGTCCATTTTGGTTCACAAGTTTTTCTCTTAACGGCGTTTCAACAAGTGAAGGAACGAGATTTTGAGAGTTGCTGAAACCCGTGTTGGTGGTAGAAGACTTCTTCGTGGGAGTATTAGGAACGCTTGAGTCAATTTGTGTCAAATCGATGTATATAGGAGAGGCAGGAGATGCAGGAGATGCAGTAGCGAAAACTGGGCTTTGTGACTTTTTGATTCGAATAGCAGGAGGGAGCTGAGGTGCATCAAGGTAGGGAGTTGCCTCAGTCATCGTGTCGTCGTCGACAATGAAGCTCTCATCGTCAGAGCTTGTCAGAATTTCCTCATCCGATAGGACATGGTCGGCTTTTTGCTTCGACGGCAGCTTCTTCTTTGGCTGAATCGACGAGTTTGGCGGCTTTGGAGGTTCGAACCTCGAGCTGAAAATACTAGCCAGATAGGAATGGTAAAATCGGTCTTCCACAGTTTGTTCCAAGCACTTTGCTTGCAGACGAAGGTCCCGTTCCTTTTCCCAAGCTTGCTCCTTAATTTCCGCCTGCAGTCTCTGGAATCTGTCATCACATCTTTTTGCTTCCTTGGCAGCTCTCTCGAAACGATCGGCTTTAATACCACGTCTAAAAGCGTCTTTCCATAAGGAATGTGCTTTTCGTTCGTATCTGGGATACTTCCTCTCAACCCAGTCTCTGGTCATAGTTTTAACTTCTTCATCTAAGATTTGTTGAACCCTTTCCGACGATAGAAGCCTTGAGCCTGCTTCCTGCCTTCTTCTTACTTCTGCTTGCTCAATTTCCATTTCTTCTAGCGTTTCGGTATCCAGCTCGTCTGGAAGATCATCAAGGCCTAGACTTTCCGACCTGCTGAAAGAAACGACTGATTCAGCCGGATCCGCGCCGCTATCAAGAGCATTCGTGGCATGATTATTTTTAATTAGCAGACGTCTCATGATTTGGCTGATGACTCGTCTTTTCCCAGGAGGAAACTTGGTTGGAGAAGGGGTGCTAATAGCATCTCCCTCTCCGTACAAATGCCGTGTCAGTGATATAAGTGGTGATTTTACATGTTCGACATCAATGACACCTGCCCCCAGATACGCAAACTCGTCCTCGTCATCATGCAAAAAAGCTGCGTCTTGAGTACCAATTGTTGTTTCTGTTTCAACGGGTAGTAAAACATCCGCTTCAGTCGGAACAGGTTTAGGTATTGAATTGAGTGGCTGTGCCTGTAATAGCCAAGGTGTGACCCTTTTCCTCTTCAACTGTTTCGTCGGGGTGCTACTCTCGATGATCGCCCGTGAATCAGGAGCCTTCTCTGAGATGCTGGGTGTCGATGGCTTGCCATCGCCGTGATCCTCACTCTGAGGATCGTAATATTCATGGGTCTCATGAGGAGTGAGAGGGTCGGGCCTCTTGCTTACGGATGACAGAGAAGGCACAACAACTTTGGATTCATCTATTGCCGTTGAGCCTGGCAAATGAGGAAGAAATTTATCCGATTGTGGTGTCGATCGCACAGACGTCATTCTCCCTTGCACATGGCCACGCGATTCCTGCTCTTCATGTTCTCCTCCTTCTAAATGATCTAACTTCCACTGCTGGAACAGTCGGCTTCGACGGCGCAGCTTCATAATAGCTTCGCCTAAAGCATTCTTATGCTTGATAAGCCTGACGTTTAGGGTTTGGTAGAGTTCATTTCGCAGATCATGGCCGCTGGTCATTCCAACGAGATCATACGTGAGTAGACTATGCCCATCAATCTCATTTTCTCGAACTCTAGTAGCGAGTTCACTGAGGTCGCGTGAGCAAGGGCGAGGGAGAGCAGAAAGCTCGGATATCACAGCATTCTCATCCCACAAAAAGGGATCCATGTGCCGCATGTCCTCCATTGACAAGTGACATGAAGAAACGGTCGATGCTCTGAACAATCGAGAATGTCAGCAAAATTCTGGGGCGACTGGAAGGGGGAAAAGGGAGAAGATGCAAAACTTTACGCCTGCAGTCCACGTCGTGAGTTGTGAAGTCTACGACGACCAGACGAGAGTGAGAAGACCATGTACATCCAGGAAATGGTAAGTGAGAAGCAGCATGAACCAACATAGTAAACGTACCTGAGACCTCGACTGATTCAACGTACGCCATCAATGGCCCGTGGCCAATAACAACTCTAGTTCTGGCTCCAGAAACTCAACATGTGGTACTGGCAACCCGATTATGCAGCTGACCCCGGACTTCAAAATTCATGCTTGTGAACTTTAGTAATAGAATGGTCGCGCGTTGCGTGCCCAACGTGGAAGTCGAAAGCCCGAGTTGCAGTGTTTGGGCGGACCCACTCGAATCAGTCAATTGTTCGCAGCTGGATGAAGAGATCTGCGCAGGTGATGGCGGGGCGACACGTGACGACGACGTGACGACGCGGGAGTGTGATGCTCTGATCAACAAGAATCCATCTCATCGCACCGACCGACCAGGCACGGATATTTCGAATCGTGGGCGAAATGCTTCCTCTTGGTCCCTCTGTTAGATGTCAGATATCTAGCGGGGAAATTGATGTGTACAGGTCTGGTATCTGAGCGCTTTCTTATGCATCTAACACGGGACACGTTACAAGGTTGATTGATATACATGTGTACATATGCATATCGGCAGGCGTCGACCGACGCACATGGCTGGAAACAGCTAATCCCCGTCTTTTCACCCTGGGAAAGTAGACACAAAGTTTGCATGGAGCGAGGCTCCAGTGCAGCCAGTCTGATGTCGGATATGAGGACCAAGGCGTGACAGCAACAATAGATCCAGCCCAACTGCTCAATGTTTAGGAATGCCCCGCATTTGGTCGAGTGGAACGCACCAGGCGGCAACGACGCTTGGCTGTGGTGAGCTTCTAGAATCATCACATGCATCAACGTTGTGAGCCATTTGTAAGCTTGAGTCACCAGCGGTCACTTCAAAGAGTCGCTCTTTTGGTGGCATTGTTCTCTTCCTCGTCTGCGAGGTGTACTTCACCAAACTGAAAAGAAAAAAAACAAACAGGGGAAGAAAAGTAAGAAAATGAAGGAGAGCCCGCTTGATCTGGGCGATGGGCCAAGTTGCACGTTTCCCCCGCACCTGACGAGTGTCGAGCGTGAGGCTCTTACGCAGACCATCAAGGACTGGGCGTCTGGCCACGGCCTGGTAGTCAGACCTCCTCCGGCGGTGATTGCAGCAGAAGCAGATCCTAACAGCATTACCGCGGTGCCCGCCCCCGTGACGCTATTCCCAAGTGGTCTTGATAGACACGCCTTCAGAAAAGGTCTGGCAGTACAGAAGACGTACAACGAATTATATGCCGCCGTGAGCAGAGACGAAGAATTCCTGGCAGGTATTGTGAAGCAGTACGTTGCCTGAATAGTGTCACCCATATCAAAATCTTGCTCGTACTGACACTTCGCGCACCAGGGTGGTTGATGGCGATGACTTTGTCCGTGATCTGTGGGCCGTCCACCAAACAGTCAAGTCGGAGGGTTATACGCAGGTGAGAGGGCATTTAATCGTTGCCTACCAATCAAGGAGACGCTATAGATCGATAAGGTTTCTGATCTCCGAGTAGCTGCTGTCGTTAGGTCTATTCAGGTCGGACTACATGGCTCACAAAGACGCTTCCGTGTTACCTTCGCTCGATCAGCTGAAGCAAGTCGAGTTCAACACCATTGCCTCATCTTTTGCCGGCTTATCAGTCCGCACGGCACAACTACACGCGCACCTGTCCAGAGCTGCATATCCGTTCTTACAGAGGCCTGTTCAGGACGGCACGTTGGACCTGCCTGAGAACAAGGCTGTTGAAGGACTGGCCGGCGGCATGGAAGCGGCGTATCATGCCTACGGTGCCCCTCAGTCCGCACATACCAAGTGCGTCATCTTCCTAGTTCAAGGAGACGAGCGCAATGTATGGGATCAACGCCATCTTGAATATCAACTGGTCAAGTCCTCGCCAGCGATACCCGTGTTTCGTCTAGCTTTTGCAGACATCATGGAATACACTACACTGGCTCGGACAGAAAAGCGCCAGCTTTTATACAGCAACCCGCTCAACCCAGACGCAAAATATGAGGTCGCCGTGGTCTACATGAGAGCGGGCTACGGCCCTGGCGACTATCCCAACCAAGGAGCTTGGGATGCCAGATGTCACCTGGAACGCTCCCACGCCATCAAATGCCCCTCAGTCTTAACACAGCTGGCCGGGACCAAGAAAGTACAGCAGGTGCTGGCTACGCCTCGCTCTCCATCCGAGGCATCAGTTTTGAGCAGGTTCATCAGAGACGACACTCCATCGGCCATTGAGCTGTGGAAGACTTTTACGAATATTTACCCCATGGACACATCCGAAATTGGGCTAGCGGCACGAACAAAGGCACTTGATCCGCAGCAATGCCAGGACTACGTGTTGAAGCCGCAGCGAGAAGGCGGAGGCAACAACATATATGGCAAGGCGATTCCTGATTATTTGAAGTCGATACCAGAGTCTCGTTGGGGTTCCTTCATCTTGATGGAACTTATCAAACCTCAAACCCAGCGAAACGTGATTCTTCGTAATGGTCAAATTGAGGAGGGCAATGTTATCAACGAGCTGGGAGTATATGGTGCTTGTCTTTGGAACCAAAAATCAGGAGAGATCCTCCACAACGAGGAGGCCGGCTGGTTGCTGAGGACGAAGGGAGATAAAAGCGAAGAAGGCGGCGTCGCGGCTGGCTATGGATGCATGGATAGCGTAACACTGACGTCGACGAATACCGACATGGAGGAAAGGATGAAGTAGCAGAACATTAGGACCTCTAATCTCATCATGGATATTATGCACTCTCGGGAAAAAATCGTCATATGGTTATTAGTAGTTCATGTATTACATAACCCTGATATCGCCCTTCCTCTTCGTGTTTTTTTTTTTGAAGCAACATTGCCGAAGGGCATTGCGTGAGTCTGGCTAAAAGTACATGAGGTATCAGACAAATGAAACGTGAAGCTTTCAGATTGGAAACTTCTTGATGAACAACTGCGTGGCGAACATTGCGGAGGTACACTCCCCGAGAAGCCACCCTCTTGGCTCATGTCCTAATGTTGAAAGGAAGAGTTTCATTCGGATTGTTCAGTGGGCTGGGGTCTCTTGAGAATCTCAAAGTTGCCTGTAGCGATGTATCTGTCAGAATATTCCTTGCGGCACCCATGCTGTGTTGTGTATCAAGAAACGTACGCTGAATAATGCTCAGGCTAGATCGGGGTTGACCGTCCTTATCTTGGTAGCTGGTCATGGCGGCGTCGCCTTCGATGTACATCATTGTGCTGGTACAATGTCAGTTAGGGTGTACCGGTCGAATGATGTCAAGTCCGTCCGGGAACGAACTCGACTCAGCCCTCAATACTTGGGGGGAAAAAAGATGTCAAAAAAGCTGACACGAAGGCAGACACCGGAGCAGGCAACATACCCCTTGGGCAAGGACAGCATGTAGTCCTTTCGAGGTCCTTCCACGAAGCTAGTGATGCGGAACCAGCTCGTCTGGCGGTTTTCCTTGTTGCCATGACTGGTGGCGACGGTAAATTTGAGTACCTCACGGCCAGAGCTGGCGGTACGAGCCTCAGGCGCGTCAGCGAGGCGGCCAATGATGGTCATGCGGGCAAGAGACCGAGGAGACGAGGTGCTGAAGGAGCGGCAGGCGCCGGCAGGAGCGGCG
Organism: Claviceps maximensis; assembly: GCA_018360255.1. Lineage (NCBI taxonomy): Eukaryota > Fungi > Ascomycota > Sordariomycetes > Hypocreales > Clavicipitaceae > Claviceps > Claviceps maximensis. The sequence continues at coordinate 26,938 of SRPZ01000269.1, forward strand.
GTCGCGCGGCGGAGCAGGAAGGAAGACATGTTGTCGTAGAAGAGCGGCAGAGAGTTCAAGCAGAGAGTCGCAATGTGTATTGGTTGGGATGAAGAGATGTGCGTTTAATGGGCGTTTGATGTGTGCGGTGCGTTGGACAAGTCACAATTTACAATCTACAAAGCTAAAAAAGATTCATGGTTGAAGCGAAGGGGCGGGTCCTATGTTAGTCTAGGTAGTGGCTGAGCGTCCTTCAAAGCTTCACCCCTGCATAGCACGCGTTTGCTTCTTGCTGATTGGCTGCTGATAGGTCTTCGCGTTTTTTTGTATGGACGCGACAATAGACAAATTTAAGGGTTTGACACGGCACTCGGTTGTGATTGGTCTAGTGCCCTCGTCGAAGCATTGGACGTGAAGCAGCATTTTTGTGGGCAATTCATCATCTACCTGTGCCCCTACTTCGGTACCTACCTACTAGGTAGGTATCTAGGTACACATATAGGTACTAAGGAAGCTAGCATCGCGGATCTCGAAACGCCGACCCGCAGACCTACCAAGTCTCCTACATACATTCATAGTATGTAGATTTCACCCGGTCCCGACGTCCGACTGGACCACTTCGTAGATGAGATCGCCGGCTGCTGCAACTTTCATCATATCACCGTCTATATCAACGTCAGTCTAGTCCTCCAACCCAAAGGTTCAGGGGCCAGTCCGATGCCTCATTCTCAGCCGAGCCATGCTTTCCGTCCAATGTCTACTGTCTACTCTCCTGTTCTCTTCAATTTCACTTGAGCCTCCATAAGCAAAAGTGACTTCTGACGCTTGTGTATAGGCACATTGTTGAAGTGGGCCTCTCGTCATCAAGTCGCATCTATTGATTATACCGCCGTCGCCGCCCCGTGCAATGTCTTCTCTCATCGCGTATCCCGTTCGTTTGACTACCTACCACCACTGCAAGACCTTCCGTCGTGTCCGATCTGCGACAAAGGGGCCAGCCTGGTGCTTGGTGCCCTAAGCGCTTTTGGATTTAAATCTCTTCAACATCCAAATTAGGCCTGGTTGCAAGTGGCTTTCTAAGACCAGCGCAAGTGCCGCGGGTAACCACGCAAAGCTCAACTTTCACGAGCAAGTCGTACCAACTCGATGGAGAGAAGATGCACTCCTACGCACAGATGTGAAATAAACCCTCGGGGCCTCTTTTTTCTTCATCTGGGCATCTCGCGCATTGCTCTCTGCAGGCTGTGGTTCGCCAAAAAGGACGCCACACTGGACATGTGCCGGCGGTGTCACATCCCGATTTGGGTGTCAATAGAAGCCTCAATAGAGTCAGCTTCCAGACTGGCAAACTCCAAACCATCAATGAGCACTGGCCTATTGTGATTCGTGAGTCAAGACTCTACAACGGCTGCTCCCGCCGCAGTAGTGGAATGATGGGTCTGATGACGTCTCAAAGTAGAGGAAATGCAGCCAAAGATCCGTTTTTGGTGTAATTTCCCTGGATCTTCAACGCGAACGCGAACGCGAAGCTGTTTGCTGTCTTATTGATGATGCTCGGCCTATCTTTGCCTTCGTCGGACTCTGGCTACGGATGGTATTGATGAAAATGCCCAAAAGGGCACCAGGTCACGTACTGAAGCTTACCAACTGGCTGCACCCTTGCCCTGAATAGCCATTTACAAGAAGTCTTAGTCAATACGGGCATCAAGTCATGGAACATAGATAAAGAGATGATAGAGTTATATCTTTTATTGTTCATGGTCTGCAAAGGCTATAAGGGCACCTGTTCCGCCGTGGCCGTGATACAACGACCATACCGTCTGTCTGACCAGTTTAAGCGGCTAGTTGCACAGCACTTGCGAGAAGTAGATGCATCTTTGATGCTTTCGTCTGTCTCTATCTTTCTGTCTCTATCTTTCTGTCATCATTCTGTTTTTTGAACTGATAGCCCCTCTTTTCGTTCAAACAACCATTCTTCCCATCAATCATTTCCATCTTTGCCAAACAAATCCTTCTTGCCCTTCCTTTATGATACAGACGTGATGGAATCATCGTCTCTCACGCATTGGCTCGACCCTCGCGGCACCACAACTGTGGTTGCCATGGTCGAGCCTGTGGCTCCTTTCACCAACCCAGCACTCACGGCAAACTTGGTGTGTCGAGTGTTCCTAGCCGTCATTGCCAACCTGACCTGCCTCGTGCCTCTTCGACTGCTCTATAAGAACGGAGAGTTTGCAGCAGTGGTGTTCATCCTGAACCTCGAAATTAAGAATCTCGACACAATCGTGAACTCATTGATCTGGAGAAATGACAACATCAGATCCTGGTGGCCAGGGTACGGCTGGTGCGATGTTGATGCTTACATCCAGAACCTCAGTATTGGTTTGTACACCACTTGTTTGTTGGCCATGGTACGAAACTTGGCCCAGCAAGTCGGTTTGATGCGAGCCAACGCTCTCACCGTTCAGGAACGGCGTCGTCGTAACCTAATCCAGGCTCTCATCATCTTCCCTTTCCCCATCATTCAGCTCGCCATGACATGGCCGCTTACAGCTCAACGGTATCTTATCGGCACACTTATAGGCTGCTATTGGAATCCTCATCCATCGTGGCCCTTCTTGTTGTTATTTGTGCTTCCACCGCCTATCTTCGCCCTGATAACAACCGGCTATGCAGGTGAGTTGTTCAAATTTGGGACGGTGCTGTTGATAGAAACAATATAACAGCAAATTATGTTTTTTCCCTCTTTCTTTTTTTCTTTTTTTCTTCTCCCCCCCCCCCCCCCCCCCTTTTTTTTTTTTTTTGTGAAAGCTTGAACTGCTCTTGACACGTCATTGCATCGTTTTGCAGTCCTTATCTACAAGAGATTTCGACAAGTTTCGAAAACGACCGAGACAGCACTGTCAAGCAATCACATCGCACAACAGAGGAGCCAGCGCACGAAACGAAGGCTTTATCTCATGGTCATTTCTATACTCATCCCATTTTTGCCTGTGGTTGTATCGTTGGCGGTCTGGAACATCTTACAAATGCACGAGATGAAACCGTACGACTATGATCAAGTCCACAATCACGCTTCGCCACTGCCTTGGAACACAATTCTGCTTTTGACGTCGAGCCAAATAAATTGGGCGTTGTTGAACAACTGTTACATCCCAATGACCACGTCTATACCCATCTTTGTGTTCTTTGGGATGACCAAAGACGCCATCAACTACTACCGACGAATCGCTCTCTTTTTCGGTCTGGGTGCCTTGTTTCCTGGTCTGAAACAGGAATATGATCCCGACAAAGCTATTTTAGTGGGAGGGAGCTCATTCGGCTCAAGTTATTTACGAAGCACTATCAGGTAAAGTGGCTTGACACACATTCCTCTGCCTGACATGGCCAGTTGTTTGTACTCACACGAATATTCAGCGCACCATCAAAGGCAGAATCACTCATTTCTCCCGGCCCGTCTAGTCGTCATATGTCGCTTGGCATTGATGACACGCGCAACGGATCATGCCCACAACTCAATAGCCAGGACACCCTACACGCAGAATCTACTACAACGACTAAGATTCCCGGTCAGAGCTCACTAATATTTAGCACTCGTCGCAACATCTCGGTCCCTCGCTTCTTGCAGAATTACTTTACACGGAGACATAAAGCTGAAAAAGACGCAGAGCTTGGTTCTTGCCTAGAACCCGTCCGATCGGGTTGTGCCCTCAAGCAGTCGTATCAGCTATCCGAAGAACCCTCTGTGCAGACCATTGTCTGGTCCGAGGAGGAAAAAAAGTCTGTCTCGGGTGATGTTTCAACTATTGCGAGGAAGCCAGCCGCGGGCAGTGTCCAGGTTCAGACCTGTTTGTCACGAGAAAGTTAGTTCAAGAGTGAATGGCAAGCACGTCGGCTAACAATATTGGGATGCAAATAAGGAAATGGGGATTCCTTTCTTCGGCTACATGTTTTGGTCAATGCAGAGTATCTTAGCTTAACCTTTCTTTATTTTTCAAGAAAAGGAAAAAACTGGATGATAGCTGACCACTCTGTGAATTCACTTCATCACTTCATCACAATTTGAACGAACTAGCAGACGGCAGACATTTGTCCCTTTTCACGTGCACTTCTTGAGCGTAGGAAGTTCGGAGGTGATATTCCTTTATAGTCATTACATTAGCATTGTGCATCAATTAAAGTGAGATATCTAGAAGAAATGCTCTACGAGGAGCCATAAGAAAAAAAATACGTGTCACCCGACCTCCTTTATACATGTAACAACTACGCACTTCCGCCCCGCAAGAACAAAAAAAACATAGGTGTGGGAGGGAGTCGAAAATAGAAGCAAAACAAAACCCAAGCGCCGTATTCTCTTTATGTAAGAGGTAGATATGCATAAGTCCGGACCAGACGTTGATGGATATATCTTTCCTCACTCACTGCCTGTCGTGATCCGCTCACCTATTACTCCACTGCGCCTATGGTATCAAAAACAAAGTTGCAGATCGCTTTATGCAAAAAGAGAACAAGCGTCTTGAGTGACCACACGACAAACGATGGAAATTTTGGGTTAGAAGGTCGTTCAGAAGACCCAGAAAGCCGACTCGTCGATCACAAAAAAAAAAGAAAAGAAAAGAAAAAGAAAAAGTCGAGAAGCGTCAAAGTCATGAAGGAGAAAGAAGTTGGTAGGTATGTAGTGGAAGAAAGAGCCAGCGGGGCGATCCTGCCTCATCAAGAGACCCGCAGATAGACTGATAGAAATCATCTGTGCGGCATGAGCACACCAACTGCACTATTTTGCCTCTTTTTGCATTTTATGCATAGCCGCCCGATGAGCCTCCAACATGTCGCCATTTCTCATACGTTCATCAAAAGCACGATCAACGTGTTCTTTTTCTCGCTTCTGCATCTCTCGACGTCGTGCCTCTGCTTCCTTTTGCCCCATCAGTACGCTGCGTTGCATCTCGATATTGCGTTGAATCTCAGCGTCTCGTCCACCGGCAAGCAGACTGGCTGATCTGAAAGGGGTTTCCCGTCCTGAATTCATCATGACTGGAGTTCCTGAACGGAGATCATGCTGTACAGATTGACGGAAGCTTGCTAGTTGAGCTTCTCTTGCCACAATAGGAGGTAAGGTCGATGATCTGTTCGACACCTGAGAGTTGAATGCCAAACTCTCGGTGCTGTCATGACCAGGAAGAGGCCGAGTATGCGCCATCACTGATTGCACTGAAGCATGCGATAGTGACATCATACTGCTTTGACGCATGATCTCTTTCCTCTGGTTGAGGGGTACGTCGTCGGGATCGGACACATTGAGAGCTGCAGCATAGATGGAGTAGTCATGTAGTGAACCGGCGTCACTATCGGGTTCTTGGCTCACAAAAGGCGGCTCCGGGGTATTTGACAACATAGTTCCCTGGGATTTGCTTCGGATGAACATCTCACGTTGCCCAATCAAAGTCTGTGGACTGGCATAAGAAACAACGCCAGGGATTGGAGATCGGCTGACTCGCGGAACAGAAGCTTGTGACATCGTATCTAAACCTATCACAGAAGACGGGCTAGAGAGAGGCTGTGGGAACTCATGAACTTCTTTGACGGAAAACTCGTTTGCAGACTGGTTTATGGATTCCTCGGCTATCGGCATAAATGTTGATGACGATTGTCGGAGTCCTGAGGGTATCTTCTTCAGAGTCGGTGGTGGCGGAGAAATCGGGGATCGTGGCCATCGTTGCCCAAACGGCGAGTCTCGTCCACTAGAGAATACTGGGACTACAACATCGGTGACTGGAGGCAGTTGTTGCTTCGAGAATTTTCCTGGGCTGCTCGTCGGGCTGCCAATTTCCGACGCCATGGAGAAGGATCTTTTCACACTCGATGGAGGACCACCATTTTCTGCGGTCTGCTGGAGTTCTTCAAAATTTACAGGGACAGGTCGCTCCTTTGGCTCTTTAACTTTATTTGCCAGTCCCATAGCGGGAACAAGCAGTTCTTCGGGCTCAGGACACTCTGCATGGCTCAAATGTTTAGCCCATTCATTGGTTCGATACGACATGGCGACTCTTGAAAGCGATCTCGGCAAACGTTCCTTAGTCAGACTTGCCGGAATCGATGAAACGGTTGCAACTGACTTCGCTCTTTCATGAGGTTGAGGGAGATTCGGGTCTGTGGAAGAAGATGCGTGGCATGACTCGGCGACTTTCTCATCATCTCGTTGAGGTTCTCCTACGCGCGTATCGGTCTTGTTCACGTCAAGGGGATGTTCCGATTTGACAGCAGGGCTAGGTCCGGAATCAATTGTGGTGGATACTGGCTGCAATCTCGCGGTGTCTTGCGCCAGACTGTTGCCAATGTGTAGTTCGTCATCCTTTTTACCCAGCTGAGCATGAATTTCAATGCTTTGTCGAGCAAGCTCGGGCTCTCCTGAAGCATTGTCCTGTTCAGTATCTTCCACAACAGATTCCACATCTGCTCCACTTAGACTCTCGTCGTCAATGGTAGCTGCAAGAGACGTCTTGTCGTCATCGGGTTGGCGAATTTCACCCATAACCAGGCCCTCGGTACTCCGGCCTGCGTCTGAAGCAATCTCATTGCCTTCGCCTCCGTTTACGCCTCCGTTTACGAATCCGATCTCGCCCCCGCCAGTGCGTTCCGAAATCTGAGAGAAGTTTCGAAGTAGCGAGGCGGAACCTTTGGATATTTTACTCGCAAGAGACAAACGTTTTCGAGGGGCTGCGGAAGCGGCTGCCTCGGCGTCGTCTGCAAAAGTGGCAATGGAGGATCGATCAGCGTCAGACTTGACATCATTTGTGTCGGGGACCGTAAACGGTAGGGGTACGACTTCAGGAGCCTCCGTTACGGTCTGAGCTTGGGATACCCTTCTACTCTCCGTGGCGGCCTTCGAGTTTCGTTCGCTGTCGCCAAAGTATTTGGCCTCCTGATTTGGCTCGACTTTTTCATCCAGTGTTTCGCCCTCAATGTCTGTTGATGACTCTGGAACATCATCAGCAGCAACGCGGACAGTGATCTTCCCATCTTTCGAATCTTCTGTTGCCATCAAAGCATCCGGCCCATGTTTCCATTGGTCCGATTCGGAAATTTCGGCCATTTCGATAACCTCAGCTGAGGGTTTTGTCTTGGATGCTGTATAGCCTGGTTGGAATCCTTTCTCACTTCCATTTTCTCCGATATCCGTCACCCGAGACTCTGTAATACTGTCTGCATTTCCATCACCAAATACTCGCTCCCACTCTCGGCGATCTCGACCATTTGACTCCTCAATTTGGCGACCGACGTTTTCTTCCTCTCGATCCAAATCATGTTGATCTTGAGCACGGTCTGCTGCTCTTTTTGCTCTTTTCTCGCGCACAATCCTCCAGAGTTTGATCTGCGAAATAACACCGGCCAAGAAAATGAAGACTATCGCGGCAGTTTCAACTCGAATGCCCTTTGTAACCGGATAAGTATCTGCTCCAAGTGGGAAAAGATTGTCGTTGATCGCCCAGACATATGCCCAAAATTCTTTCAAGCCAGCGCGACTGAAGCAATCGACTCCGAGTATCGTGACAGTAGAACCGCCAAAGGCTATGAGCACAATGAGGGCCCAGTCGCGCGTCCATATACTGAAATAGAGGGCAAATCCGACGAGAGTGAAGCTTGCGATGAATACGGATTTGGAAGTTGCTGTATGAACAAGCCCCCCGGGCACCAAGCACAGGAGCCACATGCTCATGCAGAATCCTCCCAGAGCGCAGCCAAGACCTTCAGTCAGTTCCTTGAAGAACATGGCGGCACCACCAACTGCGCAGCCCGACATTATCACAGCTACGACATACCCACCCTGCAGCGCATTGCTAACAGGAACGTTCATGACGTAAATAATCAGCACTGCAACGCCAAGAGCCGTCATATATGCGGTAGAGAAGAAGGTATGAATCCATCGATTCTTCATCCCAACCAGCGTATAAACTACACCAGTCACAAGCATTATGACACCGGCGACTCCCCACCCTGGAGTCAGCTGAGGAGGTAATGGCAACTGGCCAGCCGGGATCGTCACTAAGAAGAGCCGCAAATCAGCATCGTTGACTATGCAGTAAGCTTTTTACAACTATTTTGATCTACTTACCATTATAGAAAGTCGAGTTGTCCACAAAGCCGCCAGGGGTTACAGTAGGGAGCACGGAGCTTGATGTGGCATGTGTTGACGAAGGTAGGATTCTTAAAACGTCGGATGGGTTTGACTGTGCGCTTGCTTTCTGAGACGCTTGACTATTTTGGTCGTTTCCAGCAGTATCGGTGATTTTTGATCGGGCTGTCGAAGAGACTGGTGATGTTATGGGTGTTGCGCCGTCCTCTCTTTCAGCAAGCGCGGGACGTTGCGCATATGCAAATTGTACAATCAGAACCAGAAATATGAGCACTCGCAGGCTACTCACTTTCCAAGTCATCATGATTTAGAAATAGTTGCCGTGTCTGCAACAGATCTTGGGTTTGAGTTGGCGGAGAGCTTTTACAACGTCTCAACGAGCCTGTGGTGCATTATTGGGAGAGCGAGAGTCGAAAAGTCCGCGCTTCAAGCCAGGAGGTAGAAAGAATGGTCGACGAAAGAAACCAAGAGAGAAAACCTCGTTGGCTCCGAGGGTCATACGAAAGCAGACGGGAGCAATGACGGGGTAATTACACCTCGATGATCCTGGGCGTGAGACAGGAATTCCTACCGGAAGTCGCCGTAGGTAAAAGAAAAAAATTAACGTTACAGCAAGAAGATGGCAAGACACAAAGAAGCGAACGTCTAGGCACAGTAGATAAACGCCTTGCAAATAAAGGTAAAAATGACCATCAAAGGGCGTTGCTCTCATCAATAGAGCGAATGGGCAAAAGGGAGCACATGCATAAAGCAGTGTAAAGCAGTAGCAACAGGGTGGTGGGAGGATTCGAAACTGCCGAACGGAAAGCACATACGTCTTCATGTTACTACAGCTGGCCGGCTCTTGAACCACTCCTCGAGGCATTCGACACGCCTCTTGCTACCCCTCTAGCTATACAATAAGATAGGACCTTGACTACCGAAGCATCGAACATTACCCTTCGATTTCATACTTGATTGATTGGTGTTGCCTGGGGCATGGAGACGGACAAAAAGGGCACAATGACGCCGGCCAAGACTAGGAAAACAGACGGGCTGCACACTAGTGGCCGCAAATACCCTGTTCGACACGCGCTTTGCCGTGCAGGACAATATAAGTTGGCTGTCAAGTTGTAGGGCCAATTTCTCGGCTGGAGGCAAGTGGAACTTACCATGTGGATGACGGGCAGGAGCATAGACAAAAGGGTAGGACAAATTCTCCAGGAAAGGGGGGGGGGGGGGGGGGGCGAAACACTGGTCTCCGTCTGTTTATGCACGCACATGGATACGGAGTACATACCATACCACAAACTTACTAATCTGCTGCTGGTACAAAATGACGAGAAAGAAGGGAGGAAGCGAAAAAGAAAGGAGACAAAAAAGGAGACTGCTGGAGCTTTCCCAGTCCGGCGGCATTCGCAACATCAAAGTGGGCAATTTGGGGTTCCGCGGTCTACAAGATAAACGTTGGTATTTCTGCTGATGCATGGTCTCTAGAGGTGACGATTCGAACAGGTTGCGGCCGATTGCAATGGTATTTGGTGGGTGTACTGAAAATGCTGTTCTTTCACAGAGAAGATGTGCCGAGCATACATTTGACAAAGCAGATATCGAAAATCGGTGCTCACTGCTCTCAGGAAGCGCAAGCGTACGGCAGCATTGCGCTACCCAGTCCATCCAGATCGACGGAGACTAAGGTTGTTGCCCCAAGCTACCGAGTTCCCAAAGCAATGATGGAAGTGATGCATCGCGGGCAGATGTGCGACATTGCAAGGAGTTAGCTCAACTGTGGTTTCCGCCGATATAAAGCGACGTTTTCATCATGACTGCGAGAGCCACGCCAGCACGCCAGCAGTGGATAGGAAAATAAAGTCAAACCTAGCGAATAGTCTCACAAGATCAGAATGACCAGTACCAGCAAGTTACGCTTGCGTACAGGAGGCTGAGAACATAGTATGGAGGTTGATACGCCACAGATCAATTGGATCATTCACTTCAGGTACATACTATCTATGTACAAGCGCGTGCGCCAAGAAGCGCCACCCATTTCGAGTCGGAAGATTGGGTGTTTGCGTGCCATGCATTCCAAGGAAAAGTGGCCTACATCTACATACTCAATGTATGTGTGCCTGGCCAGAGCATTGTGCGACTCAACGGCTATGCTTGTCTGGTATGCGAGGCCAAATTGCGCACTTATCAGCCTGTCAACCTGTGCTGCCACCCAGCACTGAGCACCCAGCAGTGACAAAGATAGACTCGCACAAGAGCGCCATCAACCAAGTAGCTTTTGGCAAGCGAGTAACGACGCCTAACGAGTGCCGTTGGTTCTTTTTTTTTTTTTTTTTTTTTTTTTTTTTTTTTTTTTTTTTTTTTTTTTTTTTAGGCTTAAGCTTTGGCTTTGGCAACGAGAAACAGCTTCGCCGGCTGACTTGCTTCTTTGACCTGTCTCAGTTGCAGGATGTTCACGCGGCACAAGATCAAGCTAAACAGCCATCGTAGAAAATTGTTGTTGCGCCATCCAACTCGGCATCTCCCTTGACAAGGGCAATCTCTTCTCATGTAGGTCAAATGTAATAGCGTTGAGTAAGCGCGCGGGCTCACCAAGCCTACCGTGGCTAAGCATACCTGGGAGCCGGATTTTGACGTTGGGAAATGAAACGGAAGAAAAGGAGATAAAGCGGCGCTTTCGTCACAACGTGAAAAGGGGTTGTGTTTTATCAGACGCCGTTGGACCGCCCTCCCATGTGGCCAAAGCGATCACCATAGATTGCGACACCGTCCGCTGCGAGATAACCCTCTGTGAGTCAACAAGAAACAGAGTCACATGCCACGTTTGGAACTGATCTGGCACTGTAAAGGCAAAACTTAATTGTTCGTCAATTGTACGAGGGAACATCAGGCCACAAGCTTGCATATGTTGATGAAATTAATTTATTATGCAACCGAAACAGTCGACGGCAGATATCATTTGAGCAATTATCTGGGCCACACTTGAGCGCGAAACAGTCTGAGCAGTTCGGGAATGGTAACATGCCTGAAGCGAGCACTCGGAGATTTCTGTCAATGGGTCCACTGATACTCTGCTCATGACTGCCGAGATCCTTTGACAAGCGTCAATGCAGATATGTGATTCCGGGTCTAGGTTGAAGTTCAGAAGTGGTTCGAGGCTCTCGTGTGCTCCCTCCAGCCTGCCAGAACAGGGAAAGGATCAAAGGGACAGGTTCCGGTTCGTGTGAATCGCGAGCGTATCTGAACGAAAAATCAGGGCAATTACCACGTGGAAAGCTCGTCAAATCATTAACTCTTGTTCTTGTTTTCGCCGTCTCGGAGGGGAAGGTTTTTGCTTTCCTCGTTATGGCGGCGGTGCCCAGCAGTCATCATCACAGGGACATCGCGACCGCCCAACTCTCGGCACATTGCATGGCACACGGAACAGAAAAGGCCCTTTGGCCCTTTGCCCCATGAGCGAAGGGTTACGAGAGCGGCAGCAGAACGATTTTCTGGCCTGCCTGGACGGCGTTGCAATTCGCGTTGCCGCTGCCGCTGCCGTTGCCGTTGCAGTCTGCAGCATGCATTGAAGTCAGCATGACGCCTCCCACACGCAAAATTGCCAACTTGGCGACGACCTCGACAGGGGCAGAAACTGGGGGCTGCCCACAAAGGACAAGCTGCGCCCTTGTCCATCTTCCGGGTCCTTGATCGAAACTTTTGGTTCGTTTGGCCGGGAGTCTTTGCCATCCATGTCAGGTGGTGCTACTAGACGAGACGTGTTATTCCCTGCAACGCCCAGCCCTGGTTATTCGAGCCAACAAACAAGGACGCTCCCGTCAACCAGACGGACCGAGCGGATTAAACGGACCATACGGATCTGACGCCTTGTTAAGAGAAGGCGACCCCGCTCGCCATCAGACTACATGCTATTATCCCATGAACCATGTTGTCTTTCAGCTCCGGGGCCCCGATCGACGATAAGGAACGCTAGTTCAGCCATGCCCAGGGCAAAAATGTGATGACCCATTCGGGCTCGCCGCAGTTGGGCATCACAAGAGGATTCAATCCTCCAATTTATACGGACTACTGTGCGAACGCTTGGCGCATTTCTGTGATACAAAAGATGTGAATGTGCATCGGGTTCTCGGCCGGAGAATGCATCAAGTGATTTGATAGTGTCCGAGTATGATTTGTCGTCATCACGATCAACTCCACGCATTCGCGGTCGTGAGCGCAGTCGTGAACAGAACGGAGGATGAAAACAATCATGCTTCATCCACCAGTTACACCATGATGCCGAGTCAAGCTTTCGCCGGCAGCACAATCAGAACCATGACCAGCAGCACCAACAACAGCGACAGAATGGACAGAAGCGACAGAAGCAGTATTGTATTCAGTCTTTTCCCGCCTCTTGGATTCTCTTGCCCACGAATCAGCCTCGGATCGTGTTTGAACAACGCATCATGCCTCATCGCCAATTCTGGGGCACAAATCCCCCTGAACAGAAGGCGTATCGCGCGAAAATTTTGCTTTTTAACAGGGCGGCATAGACTTGCCTGCCACGTATGTTGTGTTCTGTGTGTACGCAGGTCTCAGATGGAAATGTCCAATTTGATGTTCTGGGCCGTCCCACCGTTCATTCTCCGCATTCTTGTTTTCCTCCCGACGGCCGATATCACCATCCCTATGCTCAAGCCCCTGTGTGCCGGGTTGGGGGGGGGGGGGGGGGGGCGCATCTGGTAGGGAAAGGATCTGCCGGACATGTGGCTGCCCATCAATACGTGAGTGACAGTGCGACCACACCGCATAGCCAGAGTTATTCTGGGCCGTATGCCGGCTGGTACGTCTGGAGCTCCAGCCCGACAAAGACGCAATCAGCCAAGTCTTCGAAAATAAAGCGAGGCAAGTCTAGAACACATCACGGGCATCGCCGCCTGCATTGTTTTTCCGTCCTCCTCATGCGTGCAGTACCCTGAAACCACGCTCATTGCCACCCTGATCTTGCCTGTATCCCAGGCCCTCGGTTCTTCTTTCCCCCTTTTCTCCGCAGAAGATTAACACGCACAATTATGTACATACAAGAAAAGAATCCCTGCATGGATACATTGTGTATGCATGTATACGTACAGTGAAGCTGGAGTCCAGATCACGCCGAATATTTCGCCATACAATTTTGGTGTACGGATTTAGGAATTCCCTACGACCCATTGTATGTATGTGTGCAGCAAAGCGGCGCCAAAGTGGTTATTGACGAAATACCCCATCCTACGCAAAGTAAAACACCAAAGTACAAATATGCACACGCACAAAGATTTACGTCGACGGACGTAAATCTTACACAAACCCATCCCACGCAACTCGGCATTCATGACGCTACTACTGCCAAAAGAAAAAAAAAGAAAAAAAAAGAAAAAAAAAAGAAAAAA
>SRPZ01000027.1:0-184993 GCA_018360255.1 Claviceps maximensis
TATACCTCTTTAGGCGCTAGTAGTATTATACTATTAGCTATAATAGCTTTAATTTAGAAGCATTAAATATATAGAGTATAAAGTATTATAAGGCTAGTTACTATTAGTTTTTATAACTTAGTATTTAATACTAAAAAATTATTAATTTAGTAGTATAGTAAGTTAGTATAGGTAGCTTATTATTTTATTAAATTACTATATAGCCTATACTTATATAGAGATTTTAAAGTTAAAGATTAGTAGGTTTCTTATAGGCATCTTCTATACCTTAATAATAAAGGGAGAAAATTATAAAGTTCTACTCTATTATATCTTAGCTTAGTTAATAAATATAGCTTTACCTTCTATTACTATACCTAATAATCTATAATATCTTACTAGTTAAACTAGTGCTTAAGTAGTTCTAACTTATATAAAATAGTAGTTCTAGCTAGTAATTAAGAGATTATAGTAAGGGCCCCTTTTTTAGTAAAACTCTATAATAAAGTCTTATAATATACACCTCTATAGTATTAAGGGTATTAACTAATAATTATTAATTTCTATACTATAATAAAAGGGCTATAGTTTAAATCCACTAGTAAAAGTAGCCTATATACCTTTTTTAGTAATAACTAAATTAACTAAAGCTAATAAAGAGCTTTATTATAATATTAAAAAATTTTTTATAGCTTAATAGCTTATAAGAAAAGGGGTAAATTTATAGAATAAAATCTATAAAAAGGATATAATAGGCTAAATTTAGCTTTTTATTAATAAAAAAGGTATAATACTATAATAAAATATAATAAAATAAAAAATAATAATATTAAACATTAAAAAATCCGGAATATACTAGGCTTATAACCTATTATATCTAGTAATAGTGCATAATATATTTGCTATCTAACGATAGATACTTCTGCTACCTAAAATATATGTAGTGGGGATCTCTGGCGGGATGCCTGAGATATGAGGCTAGATATAGGGCACTGCACTAATAAGGAAGACCTAAGGAGGTCTGCGGTGTGCAACAGTAATAATTCTATAAGTAATATATAATATTACTAAATATACTCTTTTAATAGTAATTATAATATAGCGCTTAAAAAGTAATATTCTTCCCTAAGTAACTTAATAAAGGGAACTTATATACTTAGTAAATAAGTAATATTATTAGGGGCTTAAACTATAGTGCTTATAGCTACTTATAGAATAGTAATAACCTATAAGCACTAAGGCTATAATTTATAATTTACTACTTTATTTCTACCTTTAATAGGAAATATTAGTTACTATTCTTTAGTGCCTAAACCTTAATACTATATAATTAGTCTTTTACTATACCTTAATTTTAAAGCTTTTATAAGTACTTCTTAGTAAATATTACTATTTAATTCTAAAAAGCCTTAGCTATAAAGGTTAAGTAAACCCCTAAAGTACCTCCCTTAGGCCTAAGGTAGGTTATTCTTACTATACCTATAGACTTAAACTTCTAATTTATAAAAGTTATTATTATATATTATTTTTAAATAACCCTTCTCTTATTTTACTCTTACTTAAATAATATATTTAGCTAAAATACCTATACCTCTAAGTAGTACTAAAAGTAGAAATTAAAGAGTATAAGGGTCTTTACTTATTATACTTATTATTTAAATATTATATAAGGGCTTATAAAATACTCTAGATTTTTATAATTAATTAGGATTATAAAGGGATAAGCTATACTTTAGAGCTTTACTAACTATACTCTAAGGTAAGTAATAACTATTAAAAGCTTTTTATTATAAATAGTATAGTTTTACTCTATAGCTAATAAGTAAGTAAAGTAGTAAGCTACTAAATATAGTACCCCTTTTAAGTTATATTATAAAAAGCACTCCCTTAAAGTATTTTTTAAAGAATTAGCCTTAACTACTATATTTTACTTTAAATTCTACTATACTAAAACTAAATAAAAAATAAAGGCATTCTTAAAGGCTTAAAATACTAACTAATATATAAGGAACTAAATAAAGGGAACTCCCTTTTTAATAAGAGCTAAAAGGGGTTTAGCTATATTTAAGAAGTTTATAATAAATTCTTAGTAAAAGTTTATAAAACCTAAAAAGCTATATATACTTTAAATATATATTAAAGGCTTTTAATTCTATATAATAGCTACCTTTTTTAAGTTTAAGTAAACTACTTACCTTATTTAAATAATAAATTTTAGGTACTTTACCTTTATAACTCTAAATATATACTTATTAATATTAAGGTATAGGCCTATTACTTATAATTATTAAAGCACCTTATAGGTATACTAAGTATAATTATAATAGCTACTACTAGAGTAAATAAGGATATTATTTAGGTAAGCTATAGTATAATTACCTAATATATCTTTAAGTATATAATTAATATATTACTAAAATATAGCTAAAGCTCTTACTAAGCTAAATAGGTATATAAGCTATTTAAAAAGCCTAAAATAGGTATAAAATGTAGTTAAGTGCTTATTTCCCTTTACTATTTATAGCTTATAAAATATAGCTTTTATATTTAGTTTAGTAAATTAGTAAGCCTTAGTAAGGAAATATAAAGTCTTTTTTACTAAAGGTAATAAGTACTTATTCTAATTAATAACTTTATTTAAAGCATAATAATCTATATAAAAATACTAACTATTACTTAGTTTCTTTACTAAAAGCACTAAGGCTATAGTAGAGAAGGATAAGGCCTAAATCTAGCCTTTATTTATCAAATTTATTACTTATTTTTAAATCTTTAAAAGTTACTTATAGAGTATATTATATAAAGGCGCTTATAAAAGCTTTAAAATACAACTATTTAGGTTTTAGTATAGCTAAATATAGTAGTTTATATAGCCTTTATAGAGAGAAAGTATAGTAGCTTTCTTCTTACTAAATAGGTCTATAAAGTTATAAAACTTCTTTAATAGCTAAAACTAAGCATTCTCCTTATTTAGTAATAGTAAAGGTTTATAAAAAACTACTAGTATTTTATTAATCTCTTATAGGCTAGTAGCTATTAAGGAGAAGTCCTTATAGGTTCTAGTTACTTACTATATAAAGCTAATATATACTAAACCTAATACTACTATTATTAAGTATTTAATCTATTAAAAGTTTTAAGCTATTATTTTTAATTTAAAATAAGAACTTACTACTAGAACTTACTATACTATATATAGTATAATCCTATTTC
The DNA here is from genome assembly GCA_018360255.1 of Claviceps maximensis. Taxonomy (NCBI): domain Eukaryota; kingdom Fungi; phylum Ascomycota; class Sordariomycetes; order Hypocreales; family Clavicipitaceae; genus Claviceps; species Claviceps maximensis. The sequence goes on from SRPZ01000027.1 coordinate 3,193, forward strand.
TAAATAACTATAAAGAACTTAAAATATAGTTATAAAATAACCCTAGAACTATATAAGCTATAATAAAAAATATCTAACTATTTATATTTACTTAAAAGTAAACTAAATATAAAATCTATAGTTATATTATAGGTAAGCCCTAGGGCCCTTATAGGACTTTTACTATTATAGTAACCTCCCTTATATATAGAAGCTAAATATATATTAGGCTAAGCCTTTATATATAACTTTTACTTATAATAGTAAAGCTATTATACTTACTATTAACTTAGGCCTATAGAAAAGATAAGCTATTATAAAGAAGTAAAATAAGAAATAAAGGTTTTTTTATATTATATTTTATATTACTATAAGCCTATTTTATATAGCCTTAATTATAAAAGGCATAGAAGCTATAGCTATTTACTTCCCTATTATTAAGACTTAAGTAGTAGGTTTATTTTTTTTCTAAGCCTAAGGCTGCTTTATTACTATTTAAGGCCTTAGTAAATACTTTAACTACCTATATACTTACTAATTCTTCTAGCTTAAGTAAAGGTAATATATTATAACTCTAAACTATATAACTTACTATATTATAGTAAAAATAAATATTATTTACTATATACTACTAATATACCTTCTTTATAACCTAAGCTATATACTATTATTTTACTATAGCTTTACTCTTTATTTCTAAAGCATTTTCTTAGCCCTTCTTTTCTTAAATAAGTATAAAAGAGAAGCTAGTTATATTTATACCTATTATAGTAATATTTCTATCCCTATTCTATAAAGTATAACCTTAGTGCCTTATTTTAGTATATTTCTTTAGTTAGTAAAAATTAATATTAAAGGTAATACTATAGTATTACTTAACTACTTTATAGTAGTTATTATAGGGAATATCCTACCTAATATAATAATCTCTTATATATTTATTTAGTACTATATATAGTTTAAATAACTTTACTATATTAGCTTAATTAATCCCTTTAGCTAAAACTAACTTTTACTTAAAGTAAATATAGAAATTAATAAACTACTTATAACTATATTATTTAAGCTAATTTAGCTCTAAAACTATATGCTTTTTCTAGTAAAAGTTTATAAATATTCTATTAAGGTAGCTAAAAAAGCATTATAGTATATATACAAATATATAACTTAACTTAAAAAAAGGTATAATATAAGCCTAGATTTTTAATCTAAGGTTTTAGTAAATTAAAAACTATTTATTATAATTATTACTAATAAAGTTAGAGTTAGTATTTAACTTATAGGCTATAAGGCTATACTATACTTAAAAAGAGGCTTTATTTTTATTATAAGGGGTACCTATAGAGAGTAGCTTATACTAAGAGTAATTCTATAAGGCCCTAGCTACTATTACCTTAGGTAAAATTATATAAGCTACTATATTTACTATAGCTATATAAAGGTATATATTCTTTAGCTAAGCCTTTTATTATATAACTCTCTTTTATAGGTATTAAAGTTCCTATATATTCTCTAGGTTTACTATATTTTTTTACTACTAATTAGAATTCTAAAAGAATTCTTACTTATTATTATTATTAATAATAGTAATTAATTATTATAATTTAGCTTAGAAGGCTACTACTTTTTAGTAATAATAAAGTTATTAATTATTATAAAGAGAAAGAAAAAGAATCCTTCCTCTACCTATACTATATTATACTCTATATATATATCTATAGGTTATATGCTTAAGGTATAACCTAGGTTCTTATATTATATAAGCTATATCTATACCTTACCCGCCCTAGGCCTGTTGTAGCCCAGCGCAGCCCCCTCTTAGGGACTGAGCTACTAGCTCAAATTCATTACAATAGTAAACTTTAAGTAATATTATTATAATAATAATATAGCTAAAAGTAAAAGTTATTAAAGTAGTTTCCTTAGCTATAATAATAGCTTAGCTTAGTACTAAGCTATTACTAATAAAGAGTGCTTTTTTAATTATTATTATTATTATACTCTAGATAGGCTACTAACTAGCCTAATGTCTAGTACCTTAGCTACTTAAACTATATAGAAAAAACCTTAGTATAGGGGGGAAAACCTATATACTACTATAGTATTTATATACTAGGGCTACTAAGGCTCTATAGTTAGTATTAATTATAAAAAAAAGGTATGCTACTAGCTAAATATAGCTAGTATTATTAGAGAAGTATAGTAATATTTTTCTAGAGTATAAGTAAGGATTATCTAGGCCTAAGTAGCTTAGTTAGTTACTATATTACTATTATAGAGGCCCTATAGTCCTAACTAAGGGCTAGTTATAAGGTCTAGCTATAGTAACTACTATAATAGCTATATAGACTATTAATAGCTACCTAGTAATTATATAAAGAGGGGGGGGGGAAGAGTATTATAAAAAGGTTATCTTCCCTTAGTAAGGACTTCTTTTCTTTCTTTTTTCTTATAACCTTTTTATAAATATAAGTATACCTTTAATTCCCTCCCTACTATATTATTATATTAGCTTTAGTTTAATAGTATACTAAAGAATAAATAAGAAATTATAATACCTTAAAAATTACTATAAAAAATAAATAAGTCTTAAGCTAATAAAAAAAATATAAGTACTACTTCTATACTAATTTAGTACTACTACTAATTTACTAATAGCTTAGTTCTATATATACCTAGCTATATACTCCCTATTTTATCTATACTAAGAATATATATAAGTTATACTATAATACTTAAAGTAAGAAGCCTAGTATAAACCTACCTTAGTTCTATTACTAACTAATATAGATATTAGAGGTTTTTACTATAAGTACACTATAGTAAAAAAGCTATATTATAAGATAAGTTAAGTCTAAGCTAGTACTATTATATTAGCTAATTAGTATATAGCTATATAATTTATTTACTTATTAGAATAAAGTAAAAAATATTCTTAACTACTAGAATTATAAAGCTATAGAGAAGGATATTAATATAAGTATAATATAGAACTAAGTTAGTATTAATATAGTGCTAATTTAAAGTAAAAAACTATATATAATACTACTTAGAAAGTAGTAAAGTATAGAATTAATAAAACCCTTAGTATAATTAAACAAATAAGTATATTATTATAAGTCTATAGTAGTAGTAATATAAAGATATTAGCTATTTAAACTAAGATACTACTATAGCTTATATATATTATAAATACCTTAAAGAAGAATAACTATATTTTATAAATTACCTATAGTATTACTATAGTATTAATATAGAATACTAATAGTAATATAACTTATAAGTAATAAAGAGTAAAAAAACTTAATAATAATAATATTAATAAAGAAATAAAGGCTAAGTAAAAGAAGGTAAAGTAAATAATAAGGTAGTAGTAATATTATTATAGCTATAATATAAGGCTATAAGTCTATAGTTTTATTTCTATTATAATAAATTAATTACCCTTAATACTTACTTATTATTTATATAACTACTATAACCCTATATTAGTACTAGTATAGCTACTATTTTTATACTCTTTATAATTATTTCTATAATATTCTTTACTTATTTAGTTTTTAGTATATAAGCTAGTAAAAACTACTAAAGATAGCTAGTTTTAAGAAACTACTTTATAAGGGCTATTATAGTTTATTTAAAATTAAGTGCTATATAAATATTATAGTAGTTTTAAAGTAAGGATAAGCCTATTATAATAAAATAAAGGTAGTTATACTTATTATATTTAAGGATAATATAGTAAAGGTCTTTATTATTAGCCTAGCACTAGTACTATAGTAAGTTTACTCTAAGAATATTATAATAGTAAAGGTAGAAATTTAAGCTAATATACTTAGTATATAACTAAGTAAGAGTAGAGGACTTATATTTACTTAAGCCTATATAAAGTTTAATAATCTTAGCTATAGTAGTAAAATTTAGCTTATACTTAGCTACTATATAATTATAGTAGTTATAGTATATATATACCTTAGTTCTATCTTTATACTATTTATTTTTCTATTTTAAGGCTAGGGCTTATATAGGTAATTATTTATTTAGGGATTTAAGGGGTTAGTTTAGAAATAGTATATAGTTAGGGCAGTTATTATACTAAGGTAAGTATCTATAGTAGCTATATAAGCACTAGTAGAGGTAAGCTACTATTACTATATAAGCACTATAAATTCTCTTTATTATTTTATTTAACTTAATTTTTTTATAGAAAGTAAGTAAATAAAAATTAAGGTATAGATTAATAAGAGCTATAGCTACTTTAGTCTTAAGTAAGGTTTATAATATAGCTTTAAAAGTATTAATAATAATATAGAAACTCTTTAATTATTTTATAATAAATACCTTAGTAATAATATATATCTATTCTTTAAGGGCTATAGAGATATAGTATAATTCTATACTATATATAATAATAGTTTAAATAACCTATATATAGAGAAGCCTAGAATTTTAAAGAGAGTAACCTTATATTAATACTACTAGTGCTATAAAGATAAAGCATTACTACCCTAGCTTTAACTTAACTTACTTTTAGTATACTTACTAATATAGCTTATAATAGACCTAAACCCTAAGAAAGTATATAAACTAAACTAGCTATATTATAGTAGTGCTAAGTTAGACTAGGGTTATAATAGCTATATACTATTTTATAAAGTATATTAGCTTACTTTTTTAGGGGTAGAACTTAAAACCTAACTTTTAAAACTATTCTTAGTAAATACCCTATACTACCTTAAGTTACTATTATATTTCTTTTACTATATAGCTATATATAAGTATATTAGTATTATTAAAGAATTTAAGAATAAGTATAAAGTATATTATAATAAGCTTTTTATATAGTAGTATAATATATAAAAGGAAGAGAATAAGAAATATAAGTAACCTTTATAAGACCTCTATAGTAATAGGTAGGGCCTTTATTATTTAATTATTAAAAAAAAGATATATTATATAATTAGTAGTAAAGGCATAGATTTACACTATTATTTAAATAAATATACTAGCTTTAAGTATAATATAAGTAAGTTATTAGTAGTAAACTATATTAAAAGTAGCTAATATATCTAGCTAAAGTAGTAAAGTAATACTACTATAGTGCTATACTATATACATAGCCTCTATAAGTATACTAAGTATAACCTTAGTAAAATAATTTACTTAATTATCTATTTATATATTTAGTAGTATATTTCTCTCTTTAGCTATACTAATAAGCTATACTACTACTACTACCTTAAGCACTTTTCTAACTATATTAAGAAAAAAAATAAGCTATTATACTTTTATATATTACTATTCTTTTAAAGTCTTACTTAGTTTATAAAGAATAACTACCTTAGCTTACTAAAATAAGCCTAAATAATAACTAGTATAGTAGTATATATTAAGAAGGTAGGTAAGGGCATTAGCTAAGGGTTTATTATAAGCTTTAAGGAATTTAGTAAAAAGTTTATTAAGGCCTAGTGCTTTCTAGCTAAAAAGGCCTTTAATAATGCTTTAGATTTTATTAATATTAAAGTAGTTCTTTAGTAAGAATACTATAGTATTAAGCTAGTAGGAGGTATTATTTAGAATATTATTAATTTAGGCCTAAAATAATAAAAAGAAGTATTTTACTAGGGTAGCTACCTTATTAGTATAGCTATAGCTTATAGTTATAATAAGGCCTTTCCCTCTAAGAAGAGGTAGAATATATTACTATTTTAGTAGTAATTTACTATAAAGCTAAGCCTAGTATTTAAGTTTCTAAAGATTACTATATTTAGTTATTATAGTATTAAAAGTAGCTTATTATATACTTTAGTATTTATTATAAATAACTTAGGCTTAAGTCTTCTTTACTTTAATAATAGTATACTAGTTTTTATTTATATAAAATACTTACTATTAATGCTATACTCTTTTTATATTAAGAACTACTTTTTTTATATACTAATTTTACTATAGGTTTTACTTAAAGCTACCTTTAGGCTACTTTAGTACTATAAGCTCTATAGTAATATAGAGTTTACCTATAAGCTATACTATATAATTTTTAATTTTACCTAAAGTACTTAAAGGAATATAAATAGTATTTAATTAAAATTAGTTTATAGCCTTAGTAATAATAAGCTAGTTCTCTATAAATAACTAGTTAAAGTAAGCTATATAGTTAGGCCTAAAGCGCTTACTAAAGCTAATATAAATTAGCTATAGTATATAGTTTAACTTTATAATAAAAAAACTATTTAGAAACTTAATAGGTATATTTATAGTTACCTATATATAGTTAATTATACTACTTCTATAGCCTTATAAATACTAAGTAACTTTACTTTAAGGAGTAATAATACTAAGCTACTACTACTTTACTATTATAAATAATAAATTACTTTTTACTAAGGTATATTTATATTAATTCTATAGTAAATAGTATTAGTTAAAGTTTCTAATAAAAATGCTATTTTTCTATACTAATATTACTATAAACTTAATAAGAGATATTATTTAGTTAGGTTTATATAAAAAAAAGTAAATAAAGTATATATTAAATTTAGTAATACTTACTATATATTAGTTAGTACTAAACTAGGTTAACTATAATATAGGTCTATATTAATAGTTAATATATATAGCTATATAGCTACCCTATACTATAAGTTAAAATTTACTAAGACTAAGGTTAAGAGGCTAGCCTTTAAGGAGGCTAGGCTTCTAAATTACTATTATATTAGTTCTAGGCTAGAATTCTAGTGCTATATATATAAAATAGGTTTTTTATTATATATTTTAGTATATAACCTTAATTATATATATTAAATAGTTTATTAGGTTAGGCTTAGTGTATTTAATTTTAAAGTAAAGGTAGTGTAATAACTAAAGTATATCTCTATAGCTTTATAAAAATATTATATAGATTTTAGTTAAAAGTCTAGAAGTTAGTTTTAAAGGTAGCTAATATACTTCTATAATAAGGCCTCTTTAAATAATATATTACTAGCTTTATATTTATAGTTATAGCTATAGCTACTTACTTTATATTATTTATTTATTTTAAAAAAAGAAGAAGTAATAAATACCTAAAGCTAGCCTAAGTATATAGCTTTTATATAATTCTACTAGTTATTAGTAATATTATAGCTCCTTAACTAAGCTAAGTATAATTCTAAGTAGTTAATATAGTATTTCTATACTAAGCCTATAAGGGCTAGGTATAAGAATTCCCTATTCTTATAGTATTTAGCTATATAGTAACTATAGTATAGTATTATATTATAATATATAGCTATATAGCTAAACTTAAAGTATTTATAGCACTAATAAAGGTAAAGAGTATTATTATATAGCTTAGCTTTAAATATCTTAGCTTTATAAATAATGCTAATATAGTATAGCTTATTAGCTATATTAACTCTATTAATACTAATAATTAAAGGTACTTAAGTAAAGGTATTATAAGGCTTTTACACTATAATTTTTATAAAGCTAATACTATTAGCTATAATAATATTCTAAAGAATAGCTTTAGTAGCTTAGTTTTATATATAATAAATAGGAAAGCCCTTAATAATAATACTAAAAGTATAGTAATTTAGTATTACTTCTAGCTTAAAGGTAGCCTAGACTTAAGTAATATCTTTAGTATAAGGTTTAGCTATATTTTAAAAAGTAATTATAATATTACTACTATAGAGATACCTTATAGCTATAGTAGTATTAGATTTTATAGCTTAGTTAATAATATTAATAATTTCTTTAAGGAAGTAGCTTTAAGCTACTTTTATAATAATATTACCTCTAACTATAGTCTTATAATAAACTCTAGGTAGTACTACTATAGTAATAATATAGCTAAAGGTAAGAGTTATAAAGGTAGTTTCCTTAGCTATAATAGTAGCTTAGCTTAGTGCTAGGCTACTACTAATAAAGAGTGCTTTCTTAATAGTATACTTAACTATTTCTTTAAGGTTTTTTATAGTAATTAGTTTATTAGGTAATAATTAAGAAAAAAGTAAAAGGGAAAATAAAAGTATTAAAGCACTTTATTAGCTATATATTTTAGCTATATTATTTATATAAAGAATAACTTACTATACTTTCTTTAGTATAGTATTTAAAACTAGTTTAGCTAATCTTTTATATTTAGTTTATAAGTAATTTAGAACTTTATTATATACTATATATAGTATAGATTTAATATAGCTACTTATTATAAAGCCTTCTTAGCTAGTAAGTAGGTAGTATATACTCTATATAAGGCTATACTTATTAGTATTAATATCTATTAATATTACTATATTTACTATACTTATACTTTAGCTATAATATGCTATTAAAGTATAGGGTAAATAGATATAATAATTATTTTTTTATAACTTTTAAGCAATTCTAAGTTAATTCCGCGTTACTATAGCAGTGCAGGCGAATTCACGAAAAGTTTCTAGGAAAGTTATTAAGTGCTTTTTTAATAATATATTTAATTATTTTTTTAAGGTTTTTTATAATAATTAGTTTATTAAATAATAATTAAAAAAAAAGTAAAAGAAAAAATAAAAGTATTAAAGTATTATATTAGCTATATATTTTAGCTATATTATTTATATAAAGAATAATTTATTATACTTCTTTTTATATAGTATTTAAAACTAATTTAGCTAATTTTTTATATTTAGTTTATAAGTAATTTAAAACTTTATTATATACTATATATAGTATAGATTTAATATAGCTACTTATTATAAAGCCTTTTTAGTTAATAAGTAAGTAGTATATACTTTATATAAAGCTATACTTATTAGTATTAATATTTATTAGTATTACTATATTTACTATACTTATACTTTAGCTATAATATACTATTAAAGTATAAAGTAAATAAATATAATAATTATTTTTCTATAACTTTTAAGCAATTCTAAGTTAATTCTATATTACTATAGTAGTGTAGGCGAATTTACAAAAAGTTTTTATTACTATTAATTATATAATATACCTTTATTTTTAATAATTAAATAATAAAGGCTTTATTTATTACTATAAAGGTTCTATAGGGGTTTTATAAAGATTATTTATATTCTTTATTTTTTTTTATATTATATTATTATATAAAAAGCTTATTATAGTATACTTTATACTAATTCTTAGATTTTCTAATAATATAAATATACTTATATATAGCTATATAATAAAGAAAATATAGTTATAACTAAAGGTAATATAAAGTATTTATTAAAATTAGTTTTAAAAGTTAGGTTTTAAGTTTTACTTCTAAAAAATAAGCTAATATACTTTATAAAGTAATATATAGTAATTATAACTCTAATATAACTTAGTATTATTATAATATAGCTAGTTTAGTTTATATATTTTCTTAAAGTATAAGTATACTATAAGCTATATTAATAAGTATATTAAAAGTAAGTTAAGTTAAAGCTAAGGTAGTAATGCCTTATTTTTATAATATTAGTAATATTAATATAAAGCTACTTTCTTAAAAACTCTAAGCTTTTTTATATATAAATTATTTAAACTATTATTATATATAATATAAGGTTATATTATATCTTTATAGCTTTTAATGAGTAAGTATATAGTATTACTAAGGTATTTATTATAAACTAGTTTAAAAGCTTTTATATTATTATTAATACCTTTAAAGCTATACTATAAACCTTATTTAAGACTAAAATAGCTATTATCTTTATTAACCTATATCTATTATAGTCTAGCCTAGAAGGCAACTGCTTTCTAGTAATAATAGAGTTATTATTAACTATAAGGGAAGAAGGCTCCTTTTCTTTACTAGTAAGACTTCTACCTTAATAGTACTATTAAGACTTAATATTTAGCTATAACTTAATTAAGCTTTTTACTTAATTAGTTAAAATAAATATATTAAAGACTAAGCTATATAAAGTTACCTACTTAATAACACTTAGCTAGGTAATATAATTAATTAGCTAAGTTTTACTATTATTATTATATAAAGTTAATAGCTATTTAAGTAATTTATATACCTTTATAAATATATTTAAGAAATAGTATAGCCTAACCCTTTAAGAATATAAGGCTTTTAACTAAAGCTAGTATATATTAAACTAGGTTAATATTAAAACTATAAAGAGCTATATAAATAAATATACCTATTATAAATAAGATTTTATTATTAAGAGTAAGCTAGTATATAAGTAAATAGCTAAGCTAGTTAAACTATAAAAAAGCTATAACTATATAAAGAGTAGCCTATATCTCTTAGTTAGTATATTTAGTTCTATTATTAGTTTATAAATAATATACTATTAATAATAAATATTATATATTAGTAAGATTATATAAAGATAACTAAAACTATTATATAATATAAAGTCTTCTTACCTAGAGCTTAGCTAGCGCTTTACTATAGTAGTAATACTTAAAATTATTAAGGGCTAAAGAATATATTAAGAGAGTAAGGCCTTATTTTATATATTTTATTTCTATTAAGAAAGTATATTTAAATAAAAAGCCTATATTCTTAAATAGTAGTATAAATAGTAGTTAAATATAAATAAGAACTTTAGTTATTATACTTACTACTTAAATATAGTTTATAGTACTATAAAATACTTTAAGTTTTTATAGTTTATTAGAATTATAAATAATTTAGCTACTCTATATAACTTAGCTAACTATACTTTAAGGTAGAATACTAGACTTAGTAGCTCTTTATTATAAATTATATAATTTTTCTTAGCTAATAAGAGGTAAGTAAAGTAATATACTATTAAATAGAGAATATTCTTAGTATTTTATTATAAAAGGTAGCCTTTTAATACTTTACTTAATATATTAAACTTTATTATTATATTTTAATTAAGGTTTTATTAAGCTAAAATAAAGTAGAAAATTAATATATTTTTAGCTATTAAAAAGTAGCTTTATATTTATTTAATTATAAAAAGAATATATTTTGTTTATTAGGGCTAAAAGTAATTTAATAATTATAGTAAAGTTAAATATAAATTTATAGTAAAAGTTAGTAAACCTAAAAAAACTTTATACTTTTTATATATATTTAAAGGATTTCTAGTTATAAATAGTAGTAATTTTCTTAGAGTTAAGGTATTATACTTATTCTACCTAAACTATAAATTCTAAGTACTTAACCTTTTTTATAATAAAGCTATACTTTTTAATATTTAAGTTTAGCTTAGCTTAATATAGATATTTAGGGACCTTTTATATATAGAATATATAATCTTAGTATAACCTACTAATTTAATAAAGAATATTATTAAGGTAAGCTATAGTATAGTTACTTAATATATTCTTTAATACCTTATTAATATATTATTAAAAAGTTACTAAAGCCCTAGCTAATTTAAAAAGGTATATTAATTACTTAAAAAAGCTAAACCTAGTATAAAAGGTAGTTAAGTGCTTATTACCTTTTATAATATATAACTTATAAAATACTATTTAAATATTAAGCTTTATAAACTAATATATATAAATAAGAAAGTATAATATTTTTTTTACTAAAAATAAAGGGTAATAGTCTTAATTTATAGTTTTATTTAAAGTATAGTAGTTTATATAAAAGTATTATCTATTTTTAACCTTTTTTACTAAAAGTATAAATATAGTAATTAATAAAGAGAAGGCTTTAATTAAGCCTCTATTTATAAAGTTAATAATTTATCTCTATATCTCTAGTAAGTAATTATATACTATATTATAAAGAGAAGCCTATAAAAGCTTCTATATAAAGCTATTCTTACTTTATTAAAGCTTAATATAATAATTTAGTTAATTTTTATAAAAAAGTAAAGTATTAGTCTTAGCTTTATTAAAGAAATTAAAAAAGTTATATAGCTAGAGTAAGAGCTTGAACTTAAGGTTTTTTATTAATATTAGATTAGATATAGTTAATATTAATAAAATAATATTAATTTCCTTTAAGCTTATAGCTAAAAGCTATATTAATATCTTTGTTTTCTTTACTTTTTAAACTAAAGTAATATAAATTAACCCTAAGATTATATATATTAGGTATATTACTATTTTTTAGTTAAAAGTATAAACTTATAAGTTACTCTATACCTTGATAATTAAAGACTATTCTTTAGTATATAGTATTATAGAATTATAAATAAGCTAAAAAAAACCTAAAATATAATTATATATAAGTTTTAAAATAATATAAGTAAAGACTAAAAATAACTAGCTATTAATATTTACTTAAAAGTATATTATATATATAATCTATAATACTTAACTTGAGGTATATAAAGATTATAATATAACTCTAACTACTATTTAAATAAAGTATAATTAAGGGAGAGTAATATACTAAAAGCTATACTTTTAAGCTATATATTTACTTATAGCTATAAAACTATTATACTTACTATTTACTTATACTATTAAAAAAAAGCTATTATAAAGAATTAGTAGTAAAAAAGAAGGTATTTCTATATTTTCTTTAATATATTTATAGTTTATTTCTATATTATTTAAGTATATATAAGTATTTATAGTATAGCTATTATTACTACCTTTATAAAGACTTATACTAAAGAGTCATCTTGTTTAATACTTTTTATTTTACTTTCTTATTTAAAACCTTATAAATTTAAATATTTATACTTTAAGCAAAATAATAAGGTAAAAGTATATAATAATTAGAAATATAGTAACCTATACTACTATATTATAAGTATTATTCCCTAGCTTTTTATTATTTTATTATTTTAAATAATACTTACTAAATATAGCCTTAAAAAAGCCCTTTTTTAAATAAAAGGCTATAGATATAGCTTAAAAGCTAGCTATATTTATATTAATTATTATAATATTTTCTTTAGTATTATAGCCTAAAAGCTAATAATAATAAGACTTTATTCTTTTCTTTAATTAATAGAAATTAAGATTAAAAGTAATACTATAGTAATAAGCTATTATAATATAATAGTTAGCTTATAGTATATTTTACTTTATATAGTAGTCTTTTATTTTTTTATTTAGCTCTATATATAACTTTATAAGTTTAATAATATTAGCTTAGTTAAATTTATTTATAAAAACTATCTTTTATTTAAAGTAAATATAAAAGTCTATAAAATACTTATTTAAGCGCTATTTCAGTTAGTTAAGCTTAAAAATAGCCCTTTTTTTTAATAAAAATCTATAAATATAGTATTAAAATAACTAAAAAAATAGTTAAAGTTATAATAAAAAAAGTCTTTTAATTTAAAAAAAAGTATAGTTTAAGCTTATATTTTTAAACTAAGATTTTAGTATATAAGGAACTATTTATTATAATTATTATTAATAAAGTTAAAGTTAGCCTATAGCTTATAAGCTATAAGGCTTTATTATACTTAAAATACTACTTTATTATTATTATAAAGTATATTTATTAAAAGGGATTTATACTTTATTTACTTTTAAGTAAAGGGATTTACTAAAGCCTAATTAAATATAGCTAAATTTACTATAGATATTATTATAGGTATTTATTAGTATAACTTTTTAAGTTATATTACTTACTATACTATTAATTTTTATAAATATAGTAATTTTTATATACTATTAATAATATCTAAGAGGCCTATATAATTAAAATCTATATACTATTTCTATTTTTATTACTTATAATATATTATTAGTAATAGTTAATAATTATTATAGTTTAGCCTAAAAAATAACTACTTTTTAATAATAATAAAGTTTTTATTAATTATAAAAAAAAAGCTCTTTCTCTTTATTAATAAGACTTTTACTTTAATATATCTAGGTCTTTATATATACTCTAAGGTTATATAACCTATTACTAATATAGCTCTATCTAGGCTCTAGCCTAGATCTAAGCATTAAGCTTAAATCTATTACAATAAGGGCCTATAATGTTATAGTTATTAACTAATAGCTGCAACAGACCTTTTATAGCACAACGGATTAGGCGTTATGTTATAGCTAATCTAGACCGTAATAAAATTACTTAAGTAAATATAACTAATAAGAGATATTATAGCTATATTTATTATATAGATTTATAATATAAATAAATTATTTAAAGAGTTATAAATAGCCTCTTTTAGCTTAAGTAAATTAGTATTAATTAGATAATTATAAATAGCTTTATAAAGGGCCTTAAGTATAAAAAATATATAAATTTTATATAAATATTATAAATAATACTAAAGTTAGTATTTATTATAGGCCTTAACCCCTAATATTCTTTATAAATTATTTAATTAGGTATTTTTCTATGTATTTTATATATTATCTTTTCTTTTTATAGTATTAGCTATAAATTTTAGTTGTTTTTTTTTCTTAGTATATTTAAAGTATAATCTCTTTTAGGCTATATTTTTTAGATTTTTAATATATTTTTTAGCCTTATTTTTTAGGCTAGCTTTATATATTCTCTTATACTTTTATATAATTTAATATTATATATATTTTATATAAACTAGTTATTTAGCTATAGGGGTAGTATTATATATTATAGACCTCCATTAGTTTTCCTTATTAGTGTAGTGTTCTTATATATTTAGCCTTATATCTTAGGCATCTTGCTAGAGATCTCCACTATATATATTTTAGGTAGCAGGAGTCTCCCGCGTTAGATAGCGAATACATTATGCACTATTGCTAGATATAACACTTCCTATAAGGCTCTATGCCCCTTATCCTTGCTGACCAAGGGGCCGCACTCACAAGGCGCTTTTCTAGCAGAACTGGTAATGGCACCGCACATGAAGTGCATACATGCCCACGTCTTAGTATTCGACCTGCTATAATCGTCGAGAATGGTCCGTCTCAGGACTCACGCTCGATGGAGCAAATGATGGTTCCTCTATTCTTGGATAAGACTGAAACGCAACAAGGCAGAAAAATCCACGGTAGAAATCCATGGAAGTTCTACCAACCCACTGACCTCTCTCTCTCTTGGTCTACAGAGTACTACCATGGTCTGTTCTCTATCCCTCGTAGACTCTTTCATATTCTTGAAGATCATTGAGCCAGCCTGTCATCCAACTCTTCAGATTCAGTGATACTCGGCACTGAGTCAGCTGGTCTCGTTTCAATAATTTCGCCTCCACTCATCTGCCACTCCATCAGTTTACTGAATGCACTACTTTTGTTTGCAGCGAGCTGGGCATAGCTTCCTATTTCGGCCACTTTGCCTTCAGTGTTAAGAACGATAATCTGGTCGGATCGTTTGATAGTTGAAAGTCGGTGCGCGATGGAGATCGTTGTGTTGTGCCCACGCAGAAGCCCAGCGAGAGCTTCGTTCACGAGAGTCTCCGACTCCGCATCTAGTGCCGAGGTGGCCTCATCCAGAATCAAGATATCAGGGTCCTTCAGTAAGGCCCGGGCTATGGCTATGCGTTGTTTTTGTCCACCAGACAGTTGAGATCCTCTCGCTCCAACTTGTGTTTCAAGACCATCAGGCAGGTCACTTATGAAGTTACAGTTAGCTCTTCGAGCAGCTGCAACGATTTCTGATCGTGAAGTGCGAGGTTTCCCATAGGCAATATTTTCTGCGATCGTGCCAGAAAACAAAACCGGTTCTTGGGAAACCATGCCCAGTCGTCGCCTCAACGACTTCACATTCATGGTTGAAATATCAACTCCATTTATCGTGATTGTCCCCGACGTCGGCTTATAAAATCTGAGCAGCAGCGATGCGACTGTTGATTTACCCCCACCCGAGGGTCCGACTATGCAAACATTGCTGCCAGATGGTATTTCGAAGTCCAGACCGTTGAAAATATTGACAGCTGGGCGGGTTGGATATGCGAAGCTGACATTGTTGAATTTTATTGGACCATGTGCCGATTTCACTCGAGCACCAACTGTCTGATGTATACCAGGTCGGCGATCTTGAAGTTCAAAAAGCCGACTGGCAGCTCCAACTCCCTTCATGAGTTCGGAATAGAACCCTGAAAGACCGAAAAGGCTTGAGCCAGCAAATGCAGTGTACATCATGAAAGAAGTCAGATCTCCCAGGGACATTGAACCGGAACGTACAAAACTGCCGCCTACCATCAGCATGGCGAGAATGGTCATGTTGCCAGCCCAACCAGTCGAAGCGAAAAAAGTCGCGGTGATGAGGGATTCCTTTTTGCCGAGCGCGAAGATGCGGCGAATTTGTTTGTTATAGCGACCTACTTCTTGGACTTCACCAACAAAAGCTTGACTTGTTTTGACATTTCCTAGTCGCTCCTCAGCAATCTTGGTCAATGTCCCTAAATTCTTTTGGATAGACCTGCTAATAGTTCGTATTGTGCGACCGTATATGACAGCGCCGATAGCGATAGGAGGAAACATGAGAAGCAAGAGGCCAGTAAGTTTTGGACTCGTCCAGATCATGATAGCAAAGCCGGCGCCTCCACTAAAGAGAGCACGAAGACCGTCGCTCAGGTTTTGTGTTACCGATTTTCCTACGATAACCGTGTCGGAGCTGAGCCGCGAAATGAGATCTCCGACCCGATTTGCGTCAAAGAACTCAGCGTCTTGGACATAAGTCCGTCTATAGAGTTGCGATCTTAGTCTGGCAACGACTCTCTCGCCGACGATGCGCAATAGAATGACTCTGCCGAAATTTGCCAAGGCACCCAACGTCAAAATGGTGCCGAGTCCGATGAAAAATTGAGTGAGAGTTAGTCCAAACAAGCGTACGTCTTCGGCATCCCCATTTGACGCCAGGTCTAGAATGCGACCCACGGAAAAGGGAATGGACATGGTAACGCTGGACGAGATGACAAGAAAGAAAAATGCCACGACAAGCCACCGAAGCTCTGGTCTGGCAATTCTGATTAACCTCCATATTTCCTCTGTACCAGCTTTGCCTTGAGATTTGCCCTCTTTCGATAGTCTTGCCGTCAAATTTACTTGAGCGGCTTGTGTAGCCTTGTCGCTTCTCTCAAAGTCACGTTCCTTGTATAAGTGTGATGTTGCTTGTGGAGGGTCACTCGTTCGCTCGCGGCTGTCGTGAGAGGCTACCTTTGACGGTAGGGTATCATTTTGGAATACGGGACGACTCGTAGATATGTGTCGAATACTCGATGGAACTCGACAGGTCCAAGGAACAAGTCGTCTTCTGAGGTCGGTCTTTTGAGAGGACGTGGTTCGATTGTGCTGCTCATGCTGTTGAGACCAAGCGCTCACTGCGCCCATGTAGAACTGAGGCAACAGCTGTCTGTTATAGAATGCGCCATGAGATAGCCTGACCTGCGACGATGCAAAATGGACACTCCGAAAGGTCGCCGGGGCATTAAAGAAGGCTTTAAATTCCAGCGCAGACAAAAGCGGCTGCCGCGCCGCGACAGACAACATATTGCAAAAGAGAGCAAGTCAAGAAATGTGAGATTGTTGTGTCATAGTAAGAACACGCATGTCATACGACGGGGGTTGATTCGGGTCGCGAAGGTCAGTGTGTGACGGTTTTCCTGCCAGAAAAAAGAGAAGCCTGGATGAAAATATAAATACATGCCGTCATATGAAAGGGTGTTTTTGGCCCGGGCACAGGCATGGCCACATGTATTGCTGGCCGGAGTAAGCTCGAGAGCCATATGCTAGCCATTTTTATTTATTCGCAACCGCCAGCGGCGCAAGCAAAGCGGCAGTAATTATTAGTTAAGATTCTAACTTTATTTAAGGCAAGGAGAAAGGTTTATATTTTTTTACGTTCTATAAGTAGTAAACGCTCTCAGGATAACAAGAATAACTAGAAGTAAAGATAAGTTAGAAAAATAAGCCTAGAATTTCTTATAGAGAAATTCAAAGATAAATTAGTTAATTATAATACTTTAACAGAATAGCAGTTTTCTAGGGTCTCTCTAAGTTACTAGTTACCTTTATGGGCTGTTAAGAAAGGTCCTTAAAATGGATATAAGTATGAAAATATAAGCTTTATATACTATATATATATATATATATATATATATATACTAGCTAGTAACTTAGCAGTTACATAGGACCTATTTTTATTGTAAATTTACATTAGTTTAAATATTTATAACTAATTTCAAAGAATAAGATTATACTTTAAAAATAACGAGTACTATTATATATAGCTAGAATAAAAACTAAGTGAAAGGTAATTATTAAAGTTATATATATATATATATAAGCTATACCCTATAGAATATATAGTTAGAGCTAAGTTAAGTTAGCCCTCATAATTTATCTCATGATATTCGTTACTTTGTAGCTAGTGTATTTAGTCTTATTTTCTCACTTTAAGTAGGGTTGCAATGTTAACTAACAATAATTTTTTACAGTGAGGTTGTAATTGTAGCTAGTGATCGGACCCTACTGAAACTCCATGCAACAGGATTAAAATACAAGATTATGTTTTTATAGTATATTTTACATGTATATCATGAAGTATAGCTCACAGTCAATCCTTTACCCAGCTAAGCAAAGAAGATTCATGCAATACAGTAAAACACAGCATAAAATACAATCTATTCAAGTTCGCGCCACCCTCCTGGGTCCACGCGATCGCCGCTTGTTGAGTAGACTTGAAACTTGAATATCTCCCGAAGCGTCTTGTCCGGCCGCCCTCGAGTCTTCTGTCGCTGCTTCTTCTTTTAACCCTCTCCCCTCTTCTTCCTCTTCTTCCTCTTCTCCCTCGTCTCCCTCGTCTCCCTCTAGTTTTGATTTCCGGACCAGTGCCGGCACTGGCCACCATGACTCCAGACGCTAGCAACACGATCACGCACCATCCGTCCATTTTCCACCTTCAACAGCTCTCGGAACCGAGTCGAAGCACCTCACGCTCGCCTGCTCGTCAGAATCACCACCATGCACACCACCATGCACACCACCATGCTGCCAGCACTGCAGTCGAATGCACGCCGCCTGCCAGCCAGGACCACGACGCTGTGGAGCGTCATCCTTCCCACGTCACCGATGTGGAAAGCCAGATAACCGCCGGTGCCAACTCCAGGCTGCCTCGCGTCAATTTTGAAAGTGATCCCTACGGACTTTCGTTCTCATACAAGACAGATTCCGATCTCGACCAGATCAAGGCCAATTCATCCCGTAAGAGGGATGGGAGCCGGGTCAACGCATTGGATGTCAAGAGGCCGACCACTGCTTCCGACTCACCCGGGCCTAAACGGGATGCTCGCAAAGTTCGAGGCTTCTATGAAAATCAAAATGCCGCCATAGAACGCATGCTGAAGTCTGTAGAGGAGCACCGTGCCGACGCGCGTCAGGAGCAGGGTGATGACAAGCTCAAGTTTCAAATCGCCATCTATGGCTCTCTCGTCGCGAATATAATCTTGACAGCTCTGCAGCTGTACGCCGCAATTTCTTCGGGCTCCCTCTCCTTGTTTACTACCATGGCCGATGCCATATTCGACCCTCTTAGTACATTAGCACTGATCTTCTCTAACCGAGCCATCAAACGCGTTGACCCTCGTCGTTTCCCAGCCGGCAAAGCCAGGCTTGAGACGGTCGGCAACATCATCTTCTGCTTTTTAATGACATCGGTATCTTTCATCATTGTTGCATTTGCGGCACAAGAGCTTGCAACTAGCAACTCGCCCAAGGAATTCCACTTGCCCTCCGTCATCTCTGTGTGTGCTGCATTTCTCACCAAATTCTCGCTGTTTCTGTACTGTTGGTCCATCAAGGACAAGTACAGCCAGGTTAATATTCTTTGGCAAGACCATCGAAACGACCTTTTGATCAACGGCTTCGGAATACTGACCTCGATCGGAGGCGCTAAGCTTGAATGGTGGATTGACCCAGTGGGTGCCATCCTGCTTTCCCTGCTCATCTCAATTATCTGGCTTCGTACCGCGTTCAATGAATTTCTCTTACTGGTTGGAGTTGTGGCGTCAGTCGATATGCAGCAGCTTATTACATATGTGTGCTTGACACATTCTTCTTCTATTCAAGGAATTGACACGGTCCGGGTATATCACTCTGGTCCCAGACTAATCGCCGAGGTAGATATTGTCATGGATCCCTCTGGTACTTTGATGGAAACTCATGACATTGCCGAAGAGCTTCAATGCAAGCTGGAAAGCCTGCCTGACATTGAGCGAGCCTATGTTCATATTGACTACGAAACCACACATAAACCAGAACATGCCTACAAGAAAGACCTATGATACCGCTTACCTTGCTGCTTTTAATATAATCATGCCACTGGGTTTCATGACAGAAGAAACTGACATGGAGAAAAAAATAGAAGCGTTTATGTCTGTCTTGTCACAGAAGTGCGGTCTTCTGTATTTGTTTTAAGTCTAGGCTCTTTCTTTACGAGCAATAAAAATAGCTCATTATAAATAGAAGCCAATGCTCTAACTAGTCTAGAAGATGAAGGTTATAAAACAGAGCACTATACTACCCTATATTGAACGTAATTTTATAATTCTTTTAGAAAAGTAATATTGTAGCAAATATTACATTTATAAATTAAGTAAAAATATTTTATCTTATTTCATCTTAATACTACGATTAATATTTAAAATATAAAGAAACTAATAGTAGATTTCTTTTTTTAAATATATATATATATATAATATTTAAAACATATTTCTTTTTTAAAGCCCTATACTGTAATATAGGAAAAAAGACATAACTTAACTTTAACTTAAATTCCTTTAAAAAGATAATTTAAACAATTAGAATTACTTAGTTAATAATTTATAGTATTAAGATAGAGATATATACGTGTTTTTAAAGCTATTTTAGCCTTAATTAAGTGCTATTTAGAAAAGACTAGTGTATAAGTAAGTTAAGGTATATTATTCAATTGAAGAGCATAGGATCTAATTTACATGTATTTTAAGGCTTAGTACTAACATAGTTATTCTACGAAACACTACTTAACTTAAGGGGTAAACTTACTTTGTTACTACATCATATAGTAATATAATAATATAGGGCTCTATTAGAAAATTATATGTTTTATGCTATTAAAATCCTAAAATTCTTAAATGTACTTTATAATTGCTTTATATCTGTATACGTTTATTAATAAATTCTAGTCATTAGCTTAGAACGCCTGCATGACACGAACGGTACAACGCTGATTACTTCATATCAGCAGCGTCTACGCTAGTCATGTGCTTTGTGCTCCCTTCCAAGTGGTTGGTAAATGGTGGAGTTTTTTAAGCAGCAAGTTAATGACAACATTTAGAAGCCCGGCCATTCTGCGCGCCGACAGCCACCATCCTATGCCGAATCCTCGTGTACTTACGGAGCTTTTCATAAGTCCATCTCAGGGAGTTCGCCGTCGTCGATTGCATCGAACAAAATTGACAGCAGATGCAGCATGTCGTCACCAGCGTTGGTTTCCTGTGCGCAGGTCTATGCAACGGTATGTATCTCTGGGGGTTATGCCTGTCTCAATGACGTAGATGCATGAAGTTACGGACGATTCCATGACAGCCGAGCCCAGACTTTCAACCCGGCCTCTTACGCATGCGTTGACTGAATGTTGAATTACCAGATGCTCTTGAGCGACTCATACCTTCCCGGCGCGCTTGTTCTTGGACATTCACTACGTGACGCAGGAGCCAAAAGAAAGGTCGCCGTCCTCGTCACCTTGGACACTGTTTCGGCAAGTTCCATATCTCAACTCAAGGTAAAGTGACTTCATGTCGTTCGCTCGTTCATCCTTGACGAGTCACCACGCAAGCAAATATCAGCTCAGATTTTAAGGCGTTCTGGAGCCGAGTTCTGTAGGCTGTGTATGACTATATTATTCCCGTCCCGCGAATCCGGAACGAGCACCCAGCAAATCTGTCTCTGATGGACCGGCCAGACCTGCACTCGGCTTTCACCAAGATCAACCTATGGAAGCAAATCCAATTCTCCAAGATCGTCTACCTGGACGCAGACGTCATTGCCTATCGTGCCCCCGATGAACTTTTCGATCTGCCACATGCCTTCTCGGCCGCACCAGACGTCGGATGGCCAGACATTTTCAACACTGGTGTCATGGTTCTCACACCGGATATGGGCGACTACTATGCCATGCTAGCCATGGCAGAAAGGGGCCTCTCCTTTGACGGCGCCGACCAAGGCTTGATCAATATGCATTTCAGGCACAGCACCAATCGTTTGTCATTTACATACAACGTTACGCCTTCGGCCCACTACCAGTATATACCCGCCTATCTCCATTTCCAGTCCAGCATCAGCTTGGTTCATTTCATCGGCCCCAATAAGCCTTGGTCCTCTTCCCGCAGTTCAACACACGGTAACGGCCCAGTGGATCAGATGTTGGGCCGCTGGTGGGCTGTCCATGACCGGCACTTCAGAGCACAGGCACGCTTTCCCGTTCCATGACTTCTTGCTGCCAAAGATTCTAACGTGCTATATCGTAAAACACAACGATTCTGTCGTGGCACTTTAGACGTCTGTTTCTGCCATAGAGCAAAGACATGACCATCATGGGCCTAATCGTTCTACTACCCCCATTACTTACACGGCAACGGATTTGCAAAATCCTGCGCATGCACAATTCGTGGAGCATCAAATCCCCCAACAGAAGCCGCCGCATTCTCCCCCACCATTAAACAGCTGGGATGCTCAAAGGTACTTAGATCTTTCATGGCTCTGTGTTATTCCATAATTGAGAAAGAGAGACAAATCTTCCTCAACCTTTTCTGTTGTAAGGGGAGGCAATCCCGCTAAACCGCTTGTTTTTTTCTAGGCAACCCCCTCCACCCAATTCAAAACCGGAGGCGGTCGATTTTCCTACCGCTTACTATGAGATGTCGCGTGATACCTCACAGTTTGTACCTCCGGTGCGCTATCCGAGCCCACCCAAGAATATGTGGTACGAGGTTCCGAAGCAGGCCCCTGTGTCAGTAGGGAAAGGTAAACCTCGTCAAGTATTTCCATGGGAAGCGAAGCAGCCGGCTCCATCTCGATCATTCGTCGGCTCGGGGACGCATGAGCCAAATTTAGTCTCGTCTGCTGCTGAAGCAAGCATGCCGTCGGAAGATTTAGCTCAAGGTTCGTCGCACACGAGAAGTTCTTCTGGCCCCGCACCCCCTCTCAGTAGTTCGGGAACTAGGATCCTGCAGGAGGGAAACTCGGGAAGTGCACCGGCCATCACTGGAGACCCCTGGAACTCTTTTTCAAGGACAAATGCTTGGGACGACATTCCTGGCATTGGCCGATACGTGGAGAACTTTCACAAGCATACTCGCACAGATAATCGAAGCAACATTAATACACCTGAATTCGCCATAAGTCGTTCAGCCTCAGCTGCAACGCTAGAGATGCCAAGAGCATTGAGGGTGACCGATTTCCCAACAGAAGTAGAAAGACCAAGCTTACCAGTCACTCCAGCCCCGATCAAACGGCCCTCGTTTCGGAGTGAGGAGAGGAATTATCATGGCGCAGGAGATCAAACACATTCGCTTCCTGCGGCCGAAGGTGTTCCGTCACAGTCTGACTGGGTAAGTGTGTATCCTAGACGCGCTGGAAGCCAGCAGATTGCCCTTGCAATGAAATTGACGTGCTTCTCCAAAACAAGGATCCAGCTGCTCAGCTTCAGATGCTGGCCCAGCAGCAATCCGAGGCATTATTGAGAAGACTCAGTGAAGACAGACGGCTCAGTAAGAACGGCCCATCCCGGCCCTTGCCGTCTGGGCCCGAGACTCTACAGTTCCCATCATATGTGGTACAGGCACTGCCCTCCTCTCGTCTCTCCACTCCTCAACCTGTTCCAGGCAAAACCGCGGCGTCACGCTCGGCGGAAAGCTCAGCCACTGCTCACATCCCTACCTCGAAAATCCATACCAGAGTAGATGATGTCGGTACTGCGGAACATTGAGAATTGACGCTCGATATTGAATCTATGACTCCAAGCCCGGGAGACTGAGTCTACATCATCTTTCGTTTTCCCAGCATTATGTCTCACGTTTTCAACTCTGTCTTCACACATCCGAATACACCATGTCACAGATTCGCGTGATTTTTTCTTTTTTTTTTTGCAAAACTTGTTGCACGGTTCCTTGCTTACAGCCATTGATCTAGCGGTAGTAGCTATCAAACCACGTTTAATCGAATGTTTTCCATTCACGCGCGCACACACATACCAGAAAAAGCTATTTCACTCACAATCCATTGACCTTCCATCTCACACGAGCATGACTTGGCGTGGTGCCTAAAAGGTAGGCAGGCGGCAAGACATTCAAAAAAAAATAATGCCGAACCCAACGGACCATCTTTTCAGACTGCGGCTTTCCGCACGTGCTTTTTCGGTCCAGTAGGAAGACGCCAAAGCTTCCAAGAATTGTTCCGTGGGTTCGTAGGTCATAGGCGAATGTCGCCATCGTCAAGTACATAGAGCCCAAGCACTAAATCCATCTTATACATCAAATAATTCAATTGCGCTTGTGTCCAGACCTCATTTGTGGCATCTATCTGATTTACTCGTCTTCTTCTGCTTCTTCAATAGTAACCGCCCTCGCCTTTCCTTTGTCAAGTGGTTCTTCAGAGCCTTCTGCTTCATCGCTTTCTGCCTCGCGTGCAAGCATTTTACTGTTGGCCGCCCCAGTTGTGAGGGCTCCACTGGCTTCACCCCCTTGTTGTTGTGGTTCACTGCTTGAGCCATCACCCGCTTCTACGTCCCCCGTGGTGCTTGACGACGGGTTCTCCACAGCATCCTGCCGATTCTGGTTATTAAACAATTGAGAAGGTCCACACCAAACTGGTAAGAGAGGGCTTGGCGCGACAACAGGCGTCGGTCTCAGCATACTGGACCTGTTGCCAGTGCCGTCCTGTAGACTCGATTCTGGTGCAGCTTGTCCTTGGTCGTGACTGGTAGATGATGCAGCGACCCCATCCCCATTTCTATGGACAGGTGGCGTGGATGTGCCTATGATGGACTGCGTTGTCCTCGTGGACTCGCCTGGCAACGGTAGTTCGGCATTCACGGACAGAGGCTGCGGCGAAGATCCATCCAATCTCTGAAGAGGTATCATAGACCATCCAGGCGGGAGAACAACACCGTCTGGCAGATCAGGACTACCGGCAGGAATAGCTGGGCCATTGCTTGGTACTCCATGGCGAGCCACGAATTGGCTTTCCATTCGAGGCTGAACACTCGCGAATGGAGTGCTCAAAGGAAACTGGGGATATGCTTGAGTCGCAAAATGGACAGTCGAGGTTTGAGGCAGAGGCCCTGAGACGGTGGAAGACAGGCGAATCGGCGAATCTTGCAGTTGTTGTCGTCGTTGGCGAAGCCGTTGCATTTCTGCCATCAGCAAATTTGCTACTTGAAGTTCCTGCTGAGCTGCATGAAGACTTTGAAGTTCAACTTGCACAATCTGCTCAGTCACTTGTAACAAACTACCAATGCGCTGCATGTTGTCTCCAAGTGGCGGCTGGTTCTGGATCGGAACCGGTCTGTCGGCCTCAGTTTGATTTACAGGGCCCTGAGCTATGCCAAACTGTTCGGCAAGCTCTTGCGCTTGCTGAGCATTTGCTCCAAATCCAAAGCGAATCGGGCCCAGGTTAAACACCCGAGCGCCGCCTCTCCGTCCTGCGGGTACTTGACCATTATTTGGCACTTGACGCTCTGCTGCGACGACATTGTCATCGTTGGCCTCGCGTTGGCCAGCAGCTGCACGTCGTGGTAGGCCACCAAATTGAATTCGCAGATTTCCTGCGCGGGTCTGATCACTCCGACCACGGCTTGTTGTAACAGGGCTTCTGCAGGTTGGGCACACTTGTTGGCGCTCTAACCAGCTCTTCAAACATCCAAGATGTAGCACATGGCCACAAGGTAGCTTCTTCGGCCGAACCCTATCGACGGCATCAGGTTGGTTGGCAGGATCCCAGGGCCGCATGTCTTCTCGGCATATGATGCAGGTATTTTCTTGCGATAGCTCGTCCGCAGTTGCATCGGGATATCTGTTGAGCTCTTGAATAGCACGGCGATATCGCAGGAGGGCGTTCAGTCGCTTGACGAAGTCTCTGGAAGTCATGAAGAGATCTCTCATAATATGAATCGGTAATCCATAGAATCTCAGGAGCATGAAGAAGAAGGCGATGTAAATTCCGAGCTTAATCATGTCTGAAAGACAGAGTTAGTGACAGTGTTGACCGGCTTCATGTGGTAAGCCTCGAACTGACCTGTGACTAAATCCAACCACAGAACCCATTCTCCTTTGGCTGCCCAGCCAGGAACCTCAACATCGATTTCATCAATGTCATCTTCGTTGGGCAGTGGCTCCATATTTTGTGCCTCTTGACCTTGAGAATTGGCAAGCTCGCGTTCGCGTATCATGGACTCGCGCTGCTCTCTGATTTCCTGCCTTCGTTCAATCAGACGTTGCCTCGTCTGTGTCTCGATAATCTTTTGCTCCACGATGGACAAGATATATCGAATACCGGTTCGCCACGAGCATGTTGCTAAGACCGCGAATTCGAATAGAAACATAACCATCATGTTTGGCCTTGCTTTCTGGATGACAGTGTTTACCGTGTAGTTCAGGATCCAGATATCGTACATGAAACTCATGGCGAGAGAAGCGCTCAGTCTCAAATGGAACAGCCGTGGGTTTGCTGGAGGTTGTTGTTCAAGGAACTCAACCCTGCCATCACCGATCCAGCCCCACACCTTCCCTGTGACGAGAGCTGTAAACATGATTAAGAACCAGGCGCCGATCTCTTCTCGAAATATGGTCATTGCCAGGCATGTTTCCGTGATTGCGAACCATGCCCTCTCGGTGAGCTGCTCGACCTCGACCGCGCGCAAGTTTCCGTAGCATATTTTCGTTAAGCCGTATATGAAACTACTATATAGCAAGAGTGTGAAGTTCACCAGTGCCTTTTCCGTGTCATCGTTTAGCATTTTGTGCCAGACTCGGAGCAGGAGAGAGGGGAGGGCCACGTAGCCTCCTTACCAGCAGACAAAAATTGCTTTGAGCAAGATAAACCATGGATGAATAGAAATTCGCGCGTTGCTGAAATGCTGAGATGACGACAGCGCCTGCGAGAGCCGTAGAGACCTAGAGTTTTGTTTCAACGTTTTTTCTTAATCGGCGGGCTACGTATCAAGCTACAACAAGATCCGGGTGGCTCATCTGTATACATACCCCCACATACCAGCCGAGGCGCATTTTGGGCATCGGACTTGATGGTTGATGTTTTGTTGGAAAGAACAAACGAACGAAAGAAAGAAAGATGAAAATGTTCTTCTATCGCTGCATCATGACTCCTTGTTACTGCAGCCCTGACGTTCACTTCTTGGAGAGCTGGGCTATGGCGAATGCCGAAGTCTGGGCCTTGAAGCCACGTTATGTTCATCAGTCAGCTCTGGAACTTGCTGCCTGCCAATGACGCAGGAGCTTGTCTGGTTCATTCTACACGTGATCAGCTGAGAGCAGGGTGCTGGAACGGGACCGACAATTAGCCGGGCTTGGCGGCCCCTCAGAAACGTTCGGAAACACGAGTTATCTCGGGATTTCTGGGAGAAGTAAAGTAACCACCACCAGGTCCTTGAAGCCGTGGTTCACAGCGAACAAACACTCGATTGCCATTGGAAGAGGTGAAGGTAGGTAGGTAGGTAGACAAAGAAACAAACAAGAAAACAAATGGAAGACAGACATGAAGTAGGTCTGGACGCTCGCACTATTACCAACATATTACCGCGGTGATTGGTACTAAAAGACCATGATCTACAAGAATGGCACGAACATTTCCGGAACACGGGACAGATTCGTGAAAATACGAGAATCCCCTTGACGCAATCGCAGTATGACCGTCGACGATCCCGAGGCTCGTGGCGGGCCAGCAGCGAGCTTGCCCAAGTATCGCCTCACGTCCTCTCTCGTCCGATGACCCTGTGTGTGTATATCTCAGACTACCTACCAAGGCATGGCAGCAGACATTGATAGATGATGATGTTGTACAAGACGCCATGTTTTGACAGTTATTTTTGATGTTTGTGTAGGAACAAGGAATGCCAAAAGACAATGGTTGTACAGAAAGTCAAACATCAGTTGCATGGTTTGTTTATCTATTTATTAGCTTGCAGCGCACGCAAAGGAGAGAAAATGCGAATAGCTGTACCATGATATTCATCCACCCCCTCCTTCCCAATCGTCACCGGAACATTTCCGCGTTTACGCGAGTACTGTGCCTGACGCAGAAGACCGTCGCGCGGGCATCAAGCAAACGCCTTGATATCATGAAACGTCAATCCGGCCCGGCCACTAAATAACTTGTCACGACAGAAGGAACTCGCGGGATGATATCAACCTCGCGTCCAGACGCTCAGTCCCGACTTGAGGCCTTTCGGTCCGTCAGAGCTGCCCCTTTGCACGCAGGTTCTCGGATGCATATTCATGGACTCGCAAGTGAGGGCAGATCCAGGCACTCATAACGACGCGATTGGTCGATTGTACGACGACCAAAACCTGTGCCACCATGAAGAAGGACTAGAATAAGATTCAGACGACGAGAAAAGAAAGATCGAAGCCTATGTATCTTCGCCAGTACCAGAATCCTCTATTAATACTAATACTGTGCAACGTACGTCATACATATGTACCTACAGTAGAGATGACATAAACTATCTAATCCGGAGGACATATCTTTGTACATACTATGTATGTCGATAGATTCCAGGATCGCCTAGATGGCCTTGAGCTACAATTCAATTATTGCCACGTCTTGGGGCTACCCAGTAAAAGACAAATGCGAAGTTCACGACGTGCTCATCGCCGCGGTCCCGCAATAATTTACCCCCAATATGTGACTGAAGTGAAGCTTGGTTGAACTGCGTAAGATCAGATTAGGCCATGTCTGTCAGGTACAACAATAGTCGAATGATTCCATATGGAAATGTTCTGCAAAAGAGTTTACACGACGACGCCCCTCCGCTCCTAACCCAACAAATATGATGTTGCAGAGGCTATTCGCTATTCAGCAACGTAGCGGGGACGGAGCTCTATCTATAACGCCTGATTCCCTGATATAAAAGGGCCCAACACTCGACACACCGCTGGAAATCCCGATTATATTGATAATAATTTCCTAATGCTTACATGTCCGTATGTACATGTGCATACACTATATACACTACATGTAAATCTGTAGCCTGTTTACCCGGAAGAAAAAAAAGGGAATTTTTGGGCGAAGAGCGTGGTTAACATGGACTGCCACGACTCCCCGAAGCGCATGATTTCTGGCTTTGTGCGTCAGGCAACGTGTAGATCCGAGGCGCATGAACCCTAGTTTCGGGATCGCTGCGGTATAATGCTCCCATGCGGACCTCCCTGCTGCTCGAATAGAGCCGAATCGAGGCATGAAAGCACGTTTTCCTCTTTAGTCATTGCCGCGGCCCCGCGCGCCTGGGAATGACTGATGATACTCGGAAGCGGAAGACGGGGCTAGATGCCAGCATCATATGAGGTGGATACGCACAAAAGAGGCATACTCGACAGGTCAATTCCCGACAGAAAAGTGCAATTTGTCTGGTCCAGACGCCACCGACCGTTTCTTGTTCCGCTCAGCCCAAAGCTTGGCCAGCAACTTGAGCACTTGCTGTGATCAACGCGCTTCACCGCCATGCCGGAAAATTAAATTGCGCTCAGAAAGACCACCGCCACAAATCTGGCGCGCCTAGAGCCCTTTGTGTGGGAGAAAAAAGTAAAGTTGGGCGTGAGCAAATGCCGAGATGCTGAGACAGAATGACATGCTTGACGGAGAGATGATGGTTCCGGCGGCGCTCGATACAGGGACGGGAGAGGACGGGTCTCGTCCTGGCAATGTCGTGCCGTCAACATCATGTACATCCACATACATCCATTTGAGTATAATTTACTTTACCTAAGTAGGCAGGTAGGCAGATATGTCATGTCCTGTGAGTAACGGTGCAGTACAAGAACTTGACCCGTCGGAACGAACTCGTCGACGAGACATTGACGCAAAACATCCTCACGAGGTGCAGTAAGTTATCGTATTTTGTGCATAGCGTTCCTGATTCCTGGATCTAGTCAGAAAAGGCGTGCGGAACTGTGGCTTCCAACTCTCCTTCCCTCGCCAGGCACGGGAGACCACACATCGTGAGGTGGCGAATTATTTAGAAAGCTTCTATGTATATGAAAAAGCAGACCTGGAAAGGGTATAAACAAAAGAGAAAGATAAACTTTGCCTTGGAGGTTTCAATAAGAGGCATACCTGGGAAGCTTCCTCGACGACAGCAATTGGGTAGCTTCTACTTGGTGGCCAAAAT
This sequence comes from Claviceps maximensis, assembly GCA_018360255.1. Lineage (NCBI taxonomy): Eukaryota > Fungi > Ascomycota > Sordariomycetes > Hypocreales > Clavicipitaceae > Claviceps > Claviceps maximensis. The sequence continues at coordinate 33,377 of SRPZ01000027.1, forward strand.
AAAAACAAGTTCCGAGGCCACAGTGCTATTCGCTTCTAACTTGTTCAAAGCCGCGTTAGTAAGTACCTAGTGAATTCACATTGGAAGCTCAGCGTGCCAATACATGTAGCCACAACTGATTGTGCCGGTTAACATTGTATATGTGTGTTTGTCTGTCAGTCAATGGAGCATGGCCGAAACGAAGCTCTCTTCAATTTTGAGTGCCATATATTATTAGCAAGGCAGGCTTTTGCGCTAACGCACAGTTCAATGAGGTGGCAGGTAATTCTAAGCATTTCGCCACGCAGTTTTGGTGTCTCGAGCTTCATATACTTAGCTTCAACCAACTCTCTAAACGCATGGCACACACCCATAGCATACGTACATGCATATGTATCTACATAGTATGTACATACAGTCATGTATACTGCATACGTGGGTGGAGGAGAGAACCGGGGGGGGGGGGGGGGGGGCGTTATTTTTTTTTTAATTTTTTTTTCCGACGGCAAAATGCTCTGTCTCACTCGAATGTCTCGGATTGGGCCATGCCAAACATCATGAGGGGCAGTGACTGAAGGAGTCCCGAGTTGGACCTGGTTGGTTGCATTCGGACTCGCAAAGAAAGCGGATACAGATGCAGTGTCGTGCGATGCTGTAGCAATACAGCGCATGAGAACGTTGGGCAGATTCGGGGTTCTGTTTGTCACATTGCAGCAGGATAGTCGGCGATAGCTGCGACAAATATGAATTTTGTTTGATTCCGGCAATCACGGCGATGACGTAGGCCAAGACTCTGGCTTCCGAAAAGCACAATGCCCCTTTTTCTTTCTTTTTGTCTTCTAAACAAGGGGAAACGACTACCTCTCTCGTTGTATCTCTCTCTCTCTCGTTCTCTCGCTCTTTCTCTTCTCTCTCGCTCTCTCTCTCTTAAGAACAAAATAATACAAGAGAGGTGGGAAGGCAGCAATCGCACTGATTACCACTTTGGGATGACAAGGGATGACAATGTTTGGTTTCTGCCAGCAGTCTGACGTGAAAAGTCGCTGCTGCGTCACACTCCAAGCAAGTACCTGTTTGTGCGTGAATGAGTGTGTGTGCTTGTGCGTGTGCGCGTGTGTATGTACATTGGTGTACATGTATAGGTGGCCTGAGGCAGCCAGGCAATCAGTCAGGCAGGCAGGTGCCCCTCCACCATGCAGGCCGGGTACGAACCTTTCCGGTCTCTGGCACCTGGTGCGGCCGGCATTGCCCAGCCCAGCACAGACAACTTTTGTTGACTTGACCAGCGCTCAAGAGTCAGGAGATGGTTACGGGATTGCCAAGAGAAACCATCCACGAGCTCGCAGAAAGCGTCATCTCTCCCATGTCCTCCGAATGCCAAAGACAGCAATGTGCCCTCTCGAATTCCGACTGAATCTAAGAGCATGGCATGGGGTCATCATCGTATCGTGGTGCCGTGGACGGACCGTGATTGGAGAGAACGAGACGGCGTGAGATTAGCATGCATCCGTGCCAGCTTTACTGTTGTATGTACATACATATGCCTGCCGGGTTGCAATGCTGAGAGAGGCAAGTCCTGGCTCGTTTTGCACACTAATCCATGCTCTTTGCGTACTTTGTTTCTCCTCCTGCGTTTACGACGAGCCCGTTTCAGAAACCAAGGACGTATATGCACAAAAGACGAGAAAAATATCGCAATCTCTCCGTCGTCTCATCATCTCGGCTGGCTTGGAATTTCAAGAAAAGACCAAAACGTGTCTCGTCAGGTGGTCATCGGGTGTTGGCTTGGCAAAGTTTCACCTCATGGCCATCTGCGTACTGCATGTATGGATTTATGTACATACACTATGCACCTACACACAATATGTACCTACAGACGGTATATATACAAGATATTGTACCACAAACAAACTTTTGAGGTCTGGTTCTAGACCCTTCACGCAAATCGTATCACCGAACCATCACATGCGGAAGAAACAGAGTTTGTGTGTGAACAAAAGGCGAGAGCGAGAGTTGGGACAAGAAGCCACGCCGTTTTTATGGCTCAAAAAATGCCTCTTGAAAGGACGGCAGTCTACCTCGTGTTCGTGTGGAAACGCATCACTCCCGCCACAATTGTAGAAGCGCGACTCGACGCCGGAGGGTTTGACTGTCGACCAGAATGATGCAGCAAGAATGACGATTTACAATGTAAAGAGGCCGTAAGCAATGCAATGCGCTGCGCTGCGTTGCACCGAATGGACGGATGTCTGGTACGTTTTTGATGCCAGCCTTCGGCAACGTCAGCATCGCGCGCACCAAACCTTGCTTGCCATGTGTCGTTGTGATGTTGCTAGAGTTGGTTGTCGAAAGGGTGGAGGAAGGTGGACGGACGGAGGTGGGTGGGGGGGCGCGCCTTCCGAGACCACTCGACTGAGTCAAGGGAGAAAGCGACCATGTACATACACTACTACCTAGGAGGCAGGTAGTACATATGTACATACAGTGGGATGACATGAGTAAAATGTAGGCAGGTCATCGCCATTAGAGCACCAGCGGAGTAGGCGATGCTTCATGATAGTAAAGGCCATGAACAAACAACGAGCACGCGAGTCGTGGTTGGGTGCACAAATGTATACAAGTCCGGTCTGGTTAAGGTTGGTTTCTACGGAAGGACGAGGCTTGTAACGTCAAGGTCCCAACGATACCGTCGCCGTAGTTACGTACGTGGAGTGCAAATGTCTCCCCTATCCGACACGAAGAAAGGTACTAGGCAGGAAGGTGTACCCATCAGCTCACCGACCTCGGCCCACGTAGGGTCTGGAAAACACCCGACTCTAGGTAGCTCTAGGCATAAAAATACGTACATTGTACATACATACACTGATGCTTCCCGCGAGCGCTTTCCTTTCCCCGCATTTTGTTTGCACGCACACGCATGCAAGCCAGAAAGCAGGTGCCGGAAAGTTGAGTGTTCCGCGATCATGGTACCCAGACTACGTACGCAGGAGGAACCAGCACCACCACCACCACCACCATAGTGCATGCATCGCCATCGTCAAGGCCCGAGACGCAAGGTCCCTTCCAACGACGCAAACGTTGCACACGCACGCACGCACGCAGACGAATGAGAAATACCAGCATCAGAAAATTTCGCTCATACTGACTCCAGTCTCACAAAACACGCACCCAGGCACCTACAGTATGCATACATGTATGTACATATGTATGTATGTATAACCCGTGAAAAGATTCTACAACTATGCATGACAGGGGTGGTGGGCCAATAAGGATGTAATCTATATATAGGTGCCTACCTATCTATCTTTTAGGAACTCATTACCACACTTCCCATACCAAGGAAAGTAGGGATCTGTCTACAGATGGAGCCTATCCGCTGTCCATGGCAGCAGACTGGCGCTTGCACCAGGCGTCAAATCACGCGCGGAGATATATTGTACAATCTGTCCGTCACGATGTCATGCAAAGTCTGCAGAGCCTCATCGTTGGGGTCCCCTATGACAAAGAAGTAAGACATTGCTCATCAACATCCTCCAACATGATGACGACGACGACGACGACGACGACGACGACGACGACGACGACGACGACAATCGCCAAGAAAAGGAATACAACGGGTCTGGGGGGAACGCCTCCCGGAAATTGGCGTGGATTCTTTTGGGTCCAAAACATGACCCCGAGCAGCCACCATTCTTCGAACCGCCTCGATCCCATCTCCGTCTAGGCTAACTGACGTTGGCAGCCACAAGCGAGAATACATTCCGACTAGGCTGATTTTCGACAAACATTTGTGGGCATCCCAGCGAACAACGAGACACATTCAGAGTCGAGACCACCAGGATGATTTGATATCCGGAGATTCGCCCACGTCTGATTTGTCTGCCCTACAGAGCAAGCTTTTTTTTTTTTTTTTTTTTTTTTTTTTTTTTTTTTTTTTTTTTTTTTTTTTTTTTTTTTTTTTTTTTCTCCAAGACCTCCAAGGCTGGCAACCACGAAATACCTTTTCCGTTATCTAACAAGAATCGATCTGCCTAATACACACATAACTGACACGTGGTGAGCGGCATGTCCAACCCCCGAATGGTTGTGCAAAACAAGGCCATTCCCCTGTCGCCAAGCCAAGAATACAATGCAACCCCTATTTTGATGCGACAAAGAGTACATGCATGACCAAGGGGATTCGACACAATGATATGGCCTTTCACAACGGCATGCAGGCATGGAGAGTGCCTGATGGGAAATGACGAATCATATACAGGGAATGGTGACTTTGAGTTAAGTGGCGTTTGGTGGCGCAAGTGAACCGTGTAGAATTTGTGGAATCATTAAAGGGTTGTACTTGACATGCATATTTACTTTCATACAATGGTGTATGCATGTATGTCCATACCTATGGATATCTTCTGAATGGATGTGCACTGGGACTGACTGGGACTGGCTGGGACTGGCTGAGAACAGACTGACCTTTGCTGAAGCCCAGTTCAAAATGAAATGTGCGTCATGTCCAACTCTCAATTCCATGTGTTGCGGGAGAGTGGACGTGTTCGCCAGCTCAGCTAACCAGTGGTCGAGGATCATCAATCATGGAAGGGACAAGATCAGCATCATAAGACTGAATGGCGAAGTGCCCAGTTCTCGATTCTCATCAGCGTCAGTACTGTCGACAGACATCACAGGGTCGGCGCGAAAATGCGCCTTGGATCTCGGAGACGGGAAAAAAAAAACTAATATTGACACGCGACTGTTCCGACACAGCCATATCGCGTTGCCAACCAACCATCTTCTGGCTCCGACCGAGATGCAGCACATGCTTCCAAATCTGGGACTCCGATCATCTCCTTCCCGCCCGTTCATCTCCATAGGTCATCAAGGCTGCACTACACGACGCCCGTCGCTTCCGAAACAAATAAGCTCGATGCTTATGTCATTATTGACCCGAGCCTGGCCCGAGCCTGGGATGGGTGAGACAAGAAAAGCTGGGAAAATACAGTCCCTGACAGCCACGAATTGCCGCTTCCTCATATGTGCATTATATGTAGGTATGGGCAGTATATATACATACATACATACATATGTATGTACATAACATATGTATGTATGTCTCAACGCTCTGGGTCAAACCCGGGCTCAGAGCACTGTGTAATCACAACCTACATGAACCATGTGCTTCCTTCGATGTTCTTTCGGGCGCAGAGCACAATGCTGCTGCATGTTGTGGCACATGTTGCTGTTGGGTGCGGTACCACAGGAGTGGGAGGAATGGGGAAAGAGGGGCACGGGTGGCGAGGTTACCATCAGCATCCTACAAAGGAAGGGAAAAAAAAAAATACGGATTTTGGCATCGAGGGCCGGGCTGCGTTGGAGAGAAGTTTTCTGTGCCGCAACGAACTTGGCATGCTGTGGGGAATAGCAGCAGTATTACATCTGTAGTATGCATGGACCGAGTCCAGGAACCCACGACTCCACGAGGCGTCATGGCCGGTGGACGTGCTATTAGAGTTGTGCCTCTTGCCAGGATGGATAGCACGGAGACCGGACTGCACGTACCGCAAGTACGTACAGGTATGCACATGGTCCGTCTGCTCGTGGTCACAACTCGGAAATCTCTACGGAGTATAAACGTAAATCTGATGAGACTTGGGAGGGCGCCTTGCCTCATCAGACAAGGTATCCAGCACCAGCAGGGCAGGGTCTCCCGAGATCGCGGTATGGAGCTTGTCTCCCAAGGGCATGGCGCCTCGCTGATCCTCCACACGCCTGACTGCGTCGAGCACGAGCGCGGGACGGCTTCCTTTTTTGCTGCGGGTCATCCTCCATATCATACAGGAGCACTCCGTGAGGACGGAAGAAGAGGGAAAGGGAGGAGGCCCGTTCTGTTCCATTGGCCGCCTTGGCTCCTGGAGAAGCTTATTATTGGGGCGTCTCCCGTTACGTCGAGTGGCCGACGCGATCATTCCTAAGACGGTAGCCGACGGAGGGTGTGTCGGGACATGATTTTTTTTTATTTTTTTTTTCGACGGGGGTTTGCAAAAGATGGCGTTTCCCCGCCTTGGTTGATGCTCAGATGACAGACAAAGCAGCACACAAGATGCCGCCAAGAGGCGAGAAATCTCCGCCGCCGCCGCCGCCGCAGCCCCCACCTATTTTTTTAATTATTTTTTTTTAAAAAAAAAATGAATGAAGAAACAAAATCATGCTTGCGCCCTGGTACAAAAGGGCTTGTACCATGTTCCAGTTGCAGAAATGTCAAATCAAACACGTCTGGACCTGGACAAGTCATGCTGACGGCCTAAAGCTAATGTATGTACGTACGTACGTACGTACAGTATGTATACATCCCACTGTATGTACTTGGTAGGTGTCCCTTCCCTGGGCCTCACACGCGCGTACACGACCAACCGGTTTTTGTAACATGTCCCTCGTCTGCGACTCTGGGCGACGGATGGGTTTTCGTCGGACGTGGTGACGCACGCCTGACGGGACGACGACAAGTCCATGTGCGTTTTCTCACACCAAAAAGCAAACGGTGGACAGGACGGGCGGCGAAATGCACTCGGTTCACTCATGGTGAGATTCGATCCAACCCCTTTCCTGATTCATCGTCTTTTTCTTTCCAGATGCGAGTCGGATGATAGTCCAGTCTGGTGGCGGAGGGTTGGCCTGTTTCTTTTCTTTTCCCGCGCTGGGCCGGAAATAGCATCGCGAGGAGTAGAACTCGCCTTGGTCTCGCCTTGATCTTCATGCGCCATCCGAGACAGAGAGAGTCAAACAACGCAAGCCGGGATCCTATTGTCATTTAGCTATCCCCCCCCCTGCCGCCCGGTCCCGGTAAGTGAGATCATCAGCGATGCTGCTGCATGTACATAGTATGTAGATAGATTGATTCGCACCAAATTCTGTATCCCGATTGCAACGACGCGTTGTAGTAGCAGTAGCAGCAGCGCTTTTAGTATCGTATCGTCCACCCAAGTACGATGATTGGCAAGTATGCGATGTACATTCTGTGTGTCTCAGACACCAACCGTCTACTTCTACCTACCTACCTTGGTAGGTATCTAGGCAGAGCAGAGAAGACTCGGCTTATGAGCAGCTCCCCGCAGGTCAGTCAGATCGAGAGGTCTTCTCCTGCTTTCGAGCGTGTCTGGACTCTCGAAGCTCGACTCTCGACTCTTGACTCTCGACGCTCGAGGACGACGAGGGGCCCCGTTTGAGACTAGCATGTCCGATACCCCGGCCTCGGCCGTTGTTCGTCGAGTGGATTAGAAGATGGTTAGTCATGTCTGGCCATGTCTGGTCATGTCTGGTCACGTCTGGCCACGTCTGGCCATGTCTGACCGTATGTCTGGCCTGGCCTGGCCCGTCCACCGTCTGTGTGATGATGACCTGTTCGACCGTTCGATGGGGTCGCCGCGCATCGCCTGGCATCGCCTGGTCATCGTTCTTTGCCTGCGGGAAATGCTCTCACAAGGAGCCACAGTGCCGCAGACCCTGCGTCCAGTCTCGAGATGGACGGACGGCTGCAGGGGGTCGGTTGGTCGGGTTCGGGGCCTGGGCCTGCTCTCCCTTTTCTCCGCCGCTGATGACGGATGACCAGGTGCGAGGAAGGTGCCAGGTGCCAGGTGCCAGGTGCTGCCTGCCAGGTGCTGCCTGCCAGGTGCTGCCTGCCAGGTGCTGCCAGGTGGTGAGCAGCAAAGCGACCGGGCCGGACCCCACAAGCAGCGGGATGTGCACACTACTGGACGAGCCGGGGCAGGCAGGCAAGCCAAATCTCACCAACATTGCACATTGCACATTCATTGCTCATTGCTCATTGCTCATTGCACATCAAACATGGGCAGAACCAGGACGAACCCCGGCTTCCTCCTGGTGGCAGGCAGTCGAACCCGTCTAGATGGCCGTCATCGTCCAGATGAAGCCATGACCCCACCTTTGCGTCCCCGGGTGAAAACAAAGTGCGATGCGACGCGCTCACATCTTGATGCGATACCGAATTAGCCCGCCAGGCCCAGGTCGGCGGGCGGACGCCGGACCCTGGCGTGGGCATCGAGAACAGAGACGGACCACACCAGACCTCGATGCTGGGCGGACGATACATGTACATGCATTGTACATACAGTGGGTTTTGTACATACATGTGTACATACATGCCTCCATACGATATGTACGCCCCTGAGCAGCCACGTACCGCAGCATGTGTTGTTGTACATGCACATGCACATGCAACATGCACATGCGTACGTGTGTAGGTTCTCACTCCTGGTGGGATGGATGGATGGACGGCTGCGTGGATGGCTAGGCGGATGGGTGTGGATGGGTGGGTGGGATGCTTCCATTTTTCTTTTTTCTCTGCTCAATGGAAAAATTCCTGCTTTGTTTGCACACGCCCCGGCCTCTTGGAGTCTTGGACGAGGCTGGCGGCGTCCACCCCCTTCTGCCCTACCGCCTTGTCCAAAAGAGAGAAAACTATAATCCCGACTTCGTCCAGGTAAAGCCGCCCGTTGGCGCCGGTATAAGTGTTTGTCTGCGATACAGCTTGGCTACATGTGTATATCTATTTGTTAAGCCCCCAACCATCTGCCTGTATGCCTGCCTACCTGCCTACTTGTCTACCACCTACCTACTTGTCTCTTCAACCTGGCCGGCCCTCTGTTCCTCCAACAACCCCAGGCCTTGTTGATCTACTCTACTCGAACGTCATTCTCTTCATCGTTGGAGTCTCCAGGATTTCACACACGTTTTGCACAGCATCATCTTGTTGATAGACCTCGGCACTAACAACTTGCGAGACCTCACACTCAAGTCTCATTTTACTTGTCTGCCTACTCCCCCCTCTCGACTTGCGCCAAAGACAGAAAGAAAGAAAGAAAAACATTTGTACTAGACGTTCTCAGAACGACTTGGAGTCACCAGGACCGAAATAGAAAGCCAAGGTTCCTTCCATCGTCATTGTCTCTGCCCGCAGGTCATACGTTTCGAGCCGTATTCCGCCTTTTCCTCCTCCCTTGACTCGGAGAGTAAACCAATCTTTTGCCTCTAGCCGAATCGACTAGCACAAGCGAGTATCCGCGTGAAACAAGACAAGCAACCGACGGCGACTTCTTTTCTTTTTGCGTCGTGGACACTTCGTGGACGTTGGGTGACAGCTCCCCGCTCCAAACGTAAGATTTCCAAGGTGGTTTGCGGTAATAGTGTGGCTTGGGCATCTATTTCAAACTCAAGTAGGGCGCCATAGCAGCCAACAAGCTCACCAGACTATTCCGTCATATAGACATACTGCTCATCGCCGATTTCCTCACAAGACGACCACGATGGCGTCCATGGTCGAGCAGTCCTATGGCAGTCTGTTCTCACAACAGCAGCGTCACGACGACTTCGATAGTTATCCAGAACCTCCTCGTAACCCCTTTGCCTCCGCGTCCTCGATGCACTTGGATATTGGCATGCCATGCCCGACCGGTACTTCAGTCGGATTTGCATCCTCGCTATGTTCCGAGACCCCGAGCTACATTTTGACTAGTCATACATCACCTGGTGTATATGCCGATGATATTGACTTGAGACTACCGTCGTCTGGCCTTTCCGCGACATCCATTCCCTCTGCGCCTTCGTCAATAGCGGGTTCGCCGCAATCACATCACGTTCAGCTAGGAGGCGGCTCGGATTGGATCAGCAGTAGCAGCAGCAATTACAGCAACGGCAACGGCAACGGCAATGGCAACACGATGACCCTGCATCCCAACATTGTGGAGGGCGACTACATGCATGGATCCGAGTATTTCCACCATTCTGGCCTCGACGACTACAGCAGCTTCGACTTTAGCGCACAGCCAAAAACCTTTGTCGGTAAGTTTTTGAAAGTGTTTGCCATTGAACTGCACGAATAAGAATTGCACGCCAGTGCGTGTGTGCTGCAACAGTATCAGGAAGAGGATGTATGGCATTTACTGTGGCACAATCAATCGAGACAGCAACATGCGATGCGAAAGTCTCGTCTGCCTTTGGTCCGCGATCCGCGCTCACAGCTATCGATTGCTCAGGCTTAATGGACTTGCCCGTCCCTGCTTGTGTTGTCGGTTGCTCTTCTTGGTCCTTCGTCCCCCCCCTTTCCTTTCTCCTTTTTTTTTCCCTTTTCTTTTATTAGAAACAAACATCTTTGTTTCTTTCCTCCTCATCACGATACCACGTTACCACATTGCCGCATGTCACGTCGCAAGTGCCGATTCGATGCTGCTAGGCCGCCGTTCCGTTCGGCTTTCCGTGTTGATCCCAGCAGCCAGAGGTTCAGGACCGTCGACAGATGGACAGGGAGCGGGGGTCGCAGTCGACTTCAGCTGCCTTGTTACACGCCATTTGGTGACTGAGACATTCGCTTGGCGGGTTTGGCCGACGCAGGTGGGTTGTTGATGCAACCTCATCGCCGAGTCGCCGACCAATAAATCAGGTTGACGGTCCAGGCCCGGGCAGTGCCCACGTCCACGTCCATCCATGTCCACGCCCATGCCCATCCCGCTCGCAAGCAGGGCCGGGACCCTGAGCTGCGTGCATGGCTTAGCCGGCCACTTGGGCCGCCTGGTCGTCCGTCGCCTTGGATTGCGAGATGCAGTGTTGCAGTTGTTGCAGTGTCTGTGTGTGGCCTGCACCGCCTGCCTGCCGGCCAATGCTGTGCTCCCCGCTCCTGCCCACTTTGGTCCTGAGTGCCGGTTCAACCTGACGAAATGGTTTGGCTGGCTGCCTCCCGGCCCAAAGGGCGGACAGGTGCTTGCGCTAACCTGCTGCCTCTCGGCTCCGTCTCCCCACCTTTTTCAAACCTCACTTTTCATTCGTCTTCGTCGCGAGTCTCGCGTCTCGACCGTCACCTAAAATGCCGTGCACGCTATCCCGTCGCGATAATTCCCGTCGTGATAATCCGCGACGGTGACGCTCACTGCCATGGCTGCTGACATGTTTTTCTTGGCTGCAGATCCGTCTCTCATTCACCCAGAGATTGCGCGCCCGCCGATGCCCGTCTCACCATATGACGCTCATTACCATCATCCTGCCACGCACGCCTATCTTCCCTCGCCGTCATTATCGTCTTCACCTCAGCCAAACCTGGTCCGCACCGATAGTACTTCGCCTTATCTCCATAGTGGCTCTTTTACTTCTGCCTATTCTAACAGTCCGTATGCTGCCACCGTTGATCCCAACGGCCGCCGGCTCAGTATGGGCAATTTCATTTCGCCGGGAGGCTCTGCCGAGTTCAGTGGGGACGAGATCAAGGAGAAGCAAAGATGCACGTATCCCGACTGCGGCAAGATCTTCAAGGATTTGAAGGCCCATCAGCTCACCCACCAGAATGAGCGTCCTGAGAAATGTCCTATACAGACTTGCGAGTACCACATCAAAGGCTTTGCTCGCAAATACGACAAGAACCGTCACACACTGACGCACTACAAGGGCACCATGGTGTGCGGCTTTTGTCCTGGCTCTGGATCTCCCGCCGAGAAATCGTTCAATCGAGCCGACGTTTTCAAGAGACATTTGACGGCCGTTCATGGTGTCGAGCAGACGCCTCCCAACGGGCGCAAGAAGGCCCCTGCCGGTCTTGCTGCTGGCAAGAAGCTTACTGGGTATGCTCCGGATGCCACCGGAAAATGCAGTACCTGCTCGCAGACATTCTCCAACGCCCAAGATTTCTACGAACATTTGGATGACTGTGTGCTTCGCATTGTTCAGCAGGAGGATCCTGCCGAGGCCATTAACGCCCAGCGCCTGGCTGAAGTCGAAAACGACAAGGTTGTCCATCAAACATTAGAGAAGAATTACCTGCCAACAACGACACCGATGATGCAGATGTCCCAGACTGCCGATGACGATGAGGACGTTGATTTGGCCGATGAAGATGAAGGCGATTATCCTTTGAGTCGGGCCAATCCGGCTCCGCCAAGCAAAAAGAAGGGCAGCACATTGAATGGTGTGCAAAAGTCCCGCGGAGTGACTCATTCTCGTGGAGGCGTGCCCATGGCCACGAAGACTCGTGGCCGCAAGAACCGTCGTGACTACCCTTCATCATGGGGCTTCGACAAAGGTCAAATGACGATGCGAAAGCGCATAATGGCTGTGTTTGATGGTCCTCGAAGGCTTGCCAAAGATGACATGATGCTGTCCACCGATCATGAAGTCCGAGTCAAGTTATCAGATGGCAAGTCATATGTGACAGATCTCGATGTCCAAACTCTGAAGCGTGCCGAGGGTTTCCTTGGAGCTACGGATGAAGAAAAAGGACCTTGGATCTCGGATGATCCGACCAAGGAGCAGCTCAAGGAAATGCAGGACATGTTGGAGGCGAATTCCACCACTTCAATTCGAAACCCGGCAACGAGCTCTTGTCCATAGCCGACGCAGTGAGGAGATTTTTTTTTTTTTTTTTCATTGTTTTCATGGTTCAAACTTTTGGATCATTCACATCGGGTTAGAAGGCAGCATGGAAAGACGGCGCTCATAATGGTTCAGTTGAACAAGCATTAAAAGGCCCATTTGAACCGGCAAGGGAGGGGGCTGGTGTAGGGATTGATGCGGCGACATCGAAGGACGGAGTTTTCATTCTCGGCGGGTCATGTTTTTCTTAATTTTTGATTTCGATTCCATCGACTCTCAAACTTTGGGGTCTTGTATTCCGAGTTGTGCTTGTTTTTTCGGGGTTTTCGTTGTTCTTTGTTCTCTTACTTTTACTTCTTCGATACCCTATGTTTTCTCTCATCTCAATGTCCCAGCAATTCTCCGTACAACTCTTCTGGTGGTTTGCAGATTTGCTCATCGCACTTGGATGATATTGTGATATTGGATATTGAAATGGGTTCTTGGTCTTCATGTTCAAAATATGCTCATGCATGGCCTTTTCGCGTGTCTGCAGCCACTTGCGTGGAGAGTCGATTGGATAGAGTGACGGGATGACGGGACATAATGATAGAATTGGCACTAGGAGACGTGCCCGGAATATAGTCGTGAGATGATGAAACTTGGGATTGTGTCCCTTGTTCACTCGCCTACTTACCGTTTTCGTGAGCGCCATAAGCCCCTCGGAATCAATGGCTTTTTGCATTTCATTATAAACAGCCATTGGGTAGTGGGGAATCGCAGTGAGTACAGCTCGCTGGTGTTTCTGTGCTCCTGTACACCACATTAAACCCGCGTATTCCCAGACACCTCGCCATTTGCATAATTTAAAAGTCTCGGGTTTACGTGCGGCCCCGCTGTACATACCACATACATGCCACATACATCAATACATACATATGTATGTACATGCATGGGTAGTATTCGACATGTTATTTTCTCCAGCAGCACTGTGACTGCCGCCGCGTAAAGTGATGGACAAGTAACTTGGCGGGGATCTTCTCTTCGTAACCTGTTCTTCTCCCTTTGTCGAACCAAAACAAAGTGACGCGCGGCCTCGTCTTTCTCTCCATGGCACTCACGGCCCGGATAGCCCTTCGGGGCGATGAGGAATCGTTGGAACCCGAGGACTACTTCTCTGCGTCGCTGGGCGTCATCTTTCCGGACGACGTGACGTGCCAGCATGGAGATGCGGAGCACAGTCTCGTCTACACGTCGCCGTACCTGCCCAAGGCGTTGCACCTCGAGCTGGCGAACCCGGCGGACGAAGAAGACAGGAGGCTATTCAGTCATTTCCTCTGGAACTCGAGCCTGCTCCTCGCAGAGCTCGTGGAGAGAGACAGCCTGGGCGTCGCCGCCGACGCAACAGCAACAGCAACGCCGGCGCAATCCCACAACCCCGGCGCGCCAACCTTTGACATCAAGGGCAAGTCGGTCCTGGAACTCGGCGCGGGAACCGCCCTGCCGAGCATCATGGCCGGCCTCCTCGGTGCATCCCGCGTCGTCGCGACCGACTATCCCGCCCCAGCCGTCCTCCACGCCCTCCGCCAAAACATGACGCGCAACATCCAGCCCGACCTGTCGCCGCCCGACGCCCGCACCACACCGCAATCCTGCATCGCCGTCCACGCCCATTCCTGGGGCGACTTCGCCTCCTCCGGCCTCGCCCAGACGGACCGCCACTCCTTCGACCGCGTCATCGCCGTCGACTGTCTCTGGATGCCCTGGCAGCACGAGAACCTGCGCAGGTCCATCCACCACTTCCTCCGACGCGACGACCCGGACGCCCGCTGCTGGGTCCTCGCCAGCTTCCACACCGGCCGCCATAACATGAGGGGCTTCTTCGACGCCGCCGCCCTCGCCGCCCACGCCCTCGTCGTCGACGCCATCTGGGAGAGAGACTGTGATGGCCGCGAGAGGGCCTGGACCTGGGATCGCGAGGATGACATCTCTGTGAGGAAGAGATGGCAGGTCATATGCCTGCTGAAGAGGATCCTGTAGACGACGCAGCCATGGAACAAGTGAAAGAGGGGGGGGGGCGAGGCCATGACCCAGCAGTCGTGCTATCTTTTTTTATATTTTTTTTTGTGTGTGTGTGGGCTTCTGTTATTTCTTGCACGCGACGACTTTGTCCGTGGTGAAATTCATGCTACCTTGAGCGTTGGCAAGCATTGCAAGCATTGCAAGCATTTTCACGCGTTTTCAAGCATTCTTTGATCGAATTCCTCAACGAGTATGCATGGACGTGGGTTAAAAGAAAATCATACGCCATCACCAACGCGCTACACTGTGCTGCGCATATTTGCCTTTTTGCCTTTTCGTCTTTTTTTTTTAAAAAAAAAAAAAAACTCTGATTTGTACATATATGAACGGCTGTGTGAGTGCGTGTTGTGTGGATAATTTCGGAAAATGCCGATACAGCATATGTTACAGAAAAGGTCACAGACAGTTACAAAGATTCGAAACTATCCACATTCCCACCTCTTCCGCATGTTCGGGAGACGTCTACTCTTCTGCCATCTTAATCTTGTGCCTCAATGCTCGGTCCCCTTTCCCCCATACCGACAACTAAATCGTAATTGAGTCTCGAATTTTCGGCTACACTCAGTGCTCTCCTCACCGTCACTTCGTGCTTCTCCCGCACCATCCTCCTAAAAGCACCCGTGAGGAACCCGGCAATCACATCCACCGACCACGTGTTGGGGACCAAGTCCAGTACATCTTGCACGTCGAACCATCCGCCGAACCGCTCGAGCAGAGCCCCAGTCTGTTCCACGCGATCACTTACGTCGGCGATAGCGAAGAACTCGGCCAGCACGACCTGAAAAAGCCGGTGCTGCTGATCTGCGCCCGGCAAGCTGTCGCTTCGGTGGCGAGCCTGTGGTCGAGAGTAGACGCTCGATCCTCCTCTGAGGCAATAGGCCACGGCCGTGTCATAGTCCCCGAGCTGGTGAACGAGCAGACGGAGAGCTTCTTCGTGGCGGTCCTGACGTCCTGCTAGAATTATTGTCTCGGGCACCAGCAAGTCGCCGGGTAGACTTTCGATGCGCGTCGCAATAGCAGCGGCATTGTAATCGTGCGGGCCGCCAAGAAGCTGAAGCAGCCGCAGCCTGCTTCTCCACACCTCATCGTCTGGCGGCGCATTTTCCGTCAGGAAGTTGTGGTACGTAGGTTTCGGCGGCTGCAAAGCTCTATATGCATCGTACGCTGTCATGACCGCGTCTCTGCTGGTCTGAGAGGACTCAAGATCGCCGACAACAACATCCAGATAATACTTGAGAAGCTCCCCCACGTACGACGTCAGACCTTTATCAAAGACGAGATGCTCGAGGTAATACTTGACAGCAGCAGGTGCCTCTGCCTGCAAGATTGCAACAGCTTCCGCGGGCTCGAATTTGAGGGTTCGCGCCGCGTCTTCGGCGAAAACCTGCACCCCGAGTCGCGGGTTCCTCCTAGCAAGCCAAACTCCGTATTCTTGGACAAGAGACCGACTGCTAATCTTGCGAAGATATTCCCTTACGCGTAGCTCGCCGCCTTCGAATTCCTTCATTGCATCCTCTTCCCCCTCAATGATCCGCTTCCACGTTGTCAAAACATGGCCAACCATTTTGCGGCTTTGATACAGTCTGCTGAGCACGAAAAGCCGATGGTACGATTCGAGCACTTCAACCGCGCGATCAAAGCAGTCAACCCCGTTGTCTACAAGTTCGTTCAGCTCCGCTCTGACTGCTGCTCCTCCTCGAGCCGCCACGCCTTCGGGTGCGCATCGATCGAGTTCAAGCAAGACGATCAGCAAAGCTGCGTCCACAGTTCGAAAGACCTCGTTCTCATCTGGCACACTGCCAAATCCTTTCATTCTTCTCCAAGACCACAAAAAGTGTCTCAAAAACTGCAGGACACGAATATCGACATCCTGCAGTGCCTCCTGCCATGGTGTCTCAAACGAGACGCCGCGAAGAAACTTCTCGGCAATTTTCTTGACGCCGGCGTAAATCCATATTCCTCGACGGCCCTCGATCACATCGTTGTGGAGCCCGGGAACCATTGACACGATGACCCGGGGATCTAGTTTGCTGTCCACCAAGACACCTTCCAGTGCATTGAGCTCAGAATCAACCATTTTTTGGCTTGCGAGAGGGGTCAAAACACTGATCCAGAGGAGAAGTCCGGCTTTTTGTCTCAGGTAGTCGAGCGTCATATAGTCTAGCTCAGTCCTGGCGTCGCGACCGCGGATGAGTTTCAGGACAGAATACACGGGTTGTCTGTCTATTTTTGCCATCCGTCCGCCAGCGGTAGCGCCATCAAGAATTGCGTCGAGCTGAATGATCAAAGGGTTTCGAATTGCCCACCATATTTGACCGCCGCTCCAGACAACCAGTTTTGTCTCAGCGTTGGCAAGTCGTCGTGTAAAGTCTTCCCCCTCTTGATTCCGAGCCGACTCCCAGTCCTGAGGCAGAGAGTCATCGTCTTGGGAATCATCATTTCCAGAAAGCTCGTTTTCTTTCGCTTTTGGTGGCTGGTCCGTGGATGGAGATGTTTCAGTTTCAGATTTCTCGTGCGAACAAGTAGATGCCTCAGATAGTCCAGAGAAGAGCACAAATCTTCTTTGGCTAAGCTTGAGAACGACTTCACCAAGTCGAATCTGCCCCCGTCCCATGAGCGTTGACATTCCATAGGGTTGTCCTGAGGGTGGTGAATTAGCCTCCAGCCAGTACTTGGTCGGATTCGCCTCTTGGCCAGCATTGATGTGCTGAATCTGCAAGCCAAAACGCGGACCCTGGTCACACTCCTGACGAATAGAGGCAATAACGTGGCCATCTTGTTGGTCTCCCAGCCCTGTCTGTGACGAAAGCACGTCCAAATTGCCCCCATCCACGACAATCTGTTCGGGGTAGCTGTCGAACTGAATGGTAGCCCTGGTAGGTTCTCCATCTAGACTGACGAACATGCCCACGCCTGGCTCCGATGCTTTCGTCCCTATGACTAGCAGAAATTCTTCAGAACTCGGTGAAGCTATGTGAGGTCTTAGATGAATAGACGTGCCAGATGCTCCTATTGCTGATTTCGGAGATAGGTCGGCATCACCGGTTGTCGGTGCTGCAGGAAGAGCCTTGTCAGTCTGCACAGGAGTCGATTCATCGGCGGCAGCGCGTTGATGACTGGTCAGGGGTTCGGGAGTGGCTGGTCGCTGAAACAGCCCTCCGGTTTCGCTTGCTTTACTCGACGTGCGGTTGTGACCTTTGGTTTGCACATTTCGAGAACTGTTCTTTGGGTTTGCGGATTGGTTGACGGTAGAAGATTCAGCCTCTTGAAAATTTCGCGGCATCCCAACCTGCTCAACAGGAGTCTCGTCCAATGTTGAGATGCTCATTAATGGTATGGTGAGCTGCCTGTAAATATCGAGCAGAGCATACGATCGAGAATCGGCAACGCAAGCGATGGAGCCTCGACGCACTGACAAAACACTTCCAGCAAAAGTCACTTTCTAAATTCCGCATGTCAGCGTCGCAACGTGTAGGTTCGTCTTTGCATGACTCACGGGAGCTTCCAACACCCTGTCGGCCAGGCGTACAACCTGGATCTTTGACTTCAAAGACAGCAAAATGGTGGCATCATTTACTGACATGTCTCCCGAGCTACCGTTTATATCGGCCTCGTTCAAATCCACGCCGCCTATCCAACTACAATTCTTCACGACGCTGATGCCGGACACGGGACTCAGCTCGGGCAGGGAGTAAAAAGCAGCAGTTGAATTGCACAGGATGCAAGCCTTGCCAATTCTGGGCAACAACAGTATCTCCTGAACTCCAAGCCTACCGGCGGTCGACGAAGACGACGAGTCCAGAGATACTGGTGACAACCTCGAGGCTGGAATATATGTAGATCGTCCATCTTTGTCGCCTGGATCAGGCGGTATCTGAACAAAATGAAGGATTTCAGAAGCCGATGTGCCGATGTACAGATTCCCGTCTACTCGCGCTCTTTTGTTTAGTGACGACTACTTGGCTTGGCCATCAGCCATGTTGCGGTACGTACCGTAGTATTCTACACAGTTTATCTTCGTATTACTTTGGGAACCGTCGACCGATAGGGGAACCTCATCCAACAGCGGTCGCAGAATATATGGTCCGGTCTCGTTATCGAGCTGTTCCTCAGAGCCAGGACACGGCTCTGCATTGTTCGTTGCCATGCCGGCAATTCTGTCAACTGCGCATCCGCAGCAGATGGATCATATTTGCAGAGGTCAAAGCTCCAGGGATGTGTATGAAGCCTCAGCCTCCCATCGATTAGTTGCAAGAAAGACGATGTGTGTGCGCTAATTCAGCGATGTCGAGTGCGTCGGTATGTTCGTTGTGTGAGGCGGGGTGACTGATGGCCGTGATCGGGCGTGTTGTGGGTTGTTCATCCAGCTCGCACTGACAGACAAGTAGGGAATCGACCAGTCCGTATTGACGACAGTCGGCGGCGTACGAAGAGCCAGACTTTGTAGCGAGCTGGATATATCTTTCTCGGCGAAGGTGTCTTGTGAGACGGCAATCATCTAGGTAGGAGGAAAGTAGGTTGGGTAGGTGGACGTGGACCAGACGTGGCTGGAGCTCAGCTCTCCGTCGCGTGTTGCGCTGCGAAGCATGCTGTCTGGCATAGCATTCGAGGCCACCCAGGAACTCATAGTGTGCCAGAGTGGGCCAGTCCTGAACGTCGGGCGCCTCAAGGCCGCTTCTATCTTCCTTGTCCGGCCGTGCCAGGGTGCCAAATCCTCCATGTCTGGTGCTACCCCACCCAAGTACCTACCCACTACCTAAGCAGGTACTTGAGACAGGCACCGACACGGATGGTCAGCAGGTGGTAAGAAGGCAGGCTGTGTCTGGTACCTACTGAGTATCTAGCCACCATCAGTCGTCGCTGTAAGTCGCTGTGACGGAACAATCAGACACGTCAACCTTGCAATGACAAGAGCTGTGCATCGTCTCGGTTGTCCCAGAGAGCTTCCAGCATCCTGTGCATACTTACATGCCTACCTGCCTTCCTCCCACCCTCCCTGCCTACCTACCTACCTATCTACCTACCTAAGGAGGCATACACGCCCGTTTCTGGACCAAACGAATACATAGCTGTGTCCGGCCGCGACCGATCCTCGACACTTCGCACGCGAGCAATGGCTGAAGCTGCGGATGCATCGGGCCCTGCAGCTGCTCCAACCACGACAGGGCCGACGACGCCAGCCGTCGACGGGGTTGGAAACCAGTTTCAACATGCCATTTCGGCTTGGCGAAGTATGCACCTGTGGCTGTCTTCTCTCGCCTGTTGCTGTTCCTGTCGTTGCTGACTAGAGTTGCATAGGCGTCGACCTGACGGCTTTGACTTCGAGCCTGGATAATACTGCCTCGGAGATTGTTACCTACCAACGAGACTCAACAGTTCAGCGCAAGGAACTGGCTCAAAAAACAAAGGAGTTTCGAAAACTGGACGATCCAAGCAAGCTGAACGAGATCAAGGGCCTACTGAAAGGTATATGTTGCGCGTCATTGGTCTCACTGACTGCCGTGGTCTATCTGCTGACTGACTCAACACTAGCCTACCAAAACTTCATCGACCTTCTTACGAATCATTCCAAATCCATCAACTCGGCGTTCCTACAAACATACAGTTCTATATCAGAAGTGCCGGATCCATACCCTCTCCTTGAGGCATCCGTTGATTCCTTGCTCGTGTCTGAAGAGACTATTCCCAGACTCACCGAGGAGAACAAACATCTTCAGGACACTGTCTCGAAGCTCACGTCCCAGTTGGAGGAAACCGAAGTGAAACTGCAATCCGAACAATCGGGAAGGAAAGAAATTGAAACGACCCTTGAAAGCCGGGTTAAGGAAGTCGAATCTTCCTGGAATGCCGTGCTGGAAGAAAGAAAGGACAACTGGGAAGCCAAAGAGAAGAGTCTGGAAGAAAAGGTGGAAAACCAAGATCGACTCCTCAATGAAATGCGCGCAAGTTATGAAGTCAATCAGCGCCTCGGCAAGGCCAACGAGGACCGAGACAGCAAGCGAGCCTTTTCGTCAAGTGCTGAGCTCGAGATGCTCCACTCGGATATCGAACGAACAAGCACTCGACTTGCGGACGTGGAAGCTCGCAACGAGCAATTGAGGTTAGAACTCGCCAAGGCCAAGTCCTCTTTTTCGACGCAACCTGAAAGGTCCTTCGACGACGACCCTGGCTATATGCGCATGAGGAGCGAGAACTCATCCCTAATTCGCAAACTGGATTCTTCACGAATGGAAAAGGAGGTAATGAGACGTGAGTGGGACTCGCAGGTCCGTGCATTAGAGCGCGAAACAGCGCATTTGAGAGATGAAAAGGAAACTCTCAAGACGAAAATTCAGAAATGGGGTGATTATGAGGACATCAAGCAGGAGCTCGAGGTTCTCAAGAGCATCGAGTTCTCTACAGGGGATGACGACGAGACGCATGAGAGGAGTCAAGACAGCGAAGACAAGGGAGACTCGCTGGAAAGACTGCTTCTATCTCGCAACAAGAAATTGAGCGATGAGCTCACCGTTCTCCGAGTCTCTCACCAAGATCTTCAGGGCCGCTTGGAAGATCTGCAGGAGGAGCTGTCAAGGACCAACGCAGAGCTGGAGAAATCGTTGAATCTGAACCGAAAGTTGGAGGAGGACCTCGAAAACATGCAGGCGGAGGGAGCCAATGTCTTCCCGTCTGGCGCATCAGTTGCGGGCACGTATGTTACCCGAGCGCAAACCCGAAAAGGAAGACTATCGCCTACCTCATCCATCATTAGCGGCATAGACCCTCGCATGGCTCCAGGGGAACGGGAGCCAATGGGAGGAGGATCTGGGATTCTGCCCATGGTAACGGCGCAGAGAGATCGGTTTAAGAAGAAGAACACAGAACTCGAGAACGAGTTGACCGAGACGTACCGGACTGTGCAGCAACTGCGACAAGAAGTCGCCGCTTTGCAAAAGGACAACCTCAACCTGTATGAGAAGACGAGGTATGTGTCAACGTACAATCGAGGAGGCGCGACAGCGACCTCGTCGTCAGCGTATTCATCCAACCCCAATCCCGCTGCCGTATCGATTGGAGAAAGTGGGAGCCCAGGCATTGCCATGGATAGGTATCGCAAGGCCTACGAGTCAAACATCTCGCCATTCGCGGCATTCCGTGGCAGAGAGTCGGCTCGAGCTTATCATCGAATGAGTCTTCCAGAAAGGGTGGTCTACTCAATCACACGCATGGTCCTAGCATCCAGGGCAAGTAGGAATCTCTTTGCGGCATACTGCGTGGCACTTCACGTCCTGGTTTTCTTCTCACTCTATTGGCTTGGTAGCACAGATGTTGACAGGCATGCGGCCAGCCTGGGCTCCTCGATGGCAGCCGCGGGAGGCGCTGGATCAGCAGGATCAGTTGGTAGTCATGGGACGTGGAAGCAAGATGGGTTTGAGGATTCTTGACGACGGTTTGTCAGAATACTTGTACACTAAATGTCTGCCTACGTTACCTATCTCCTACTTGATGTTTTGCACAGGCCGCGTACTCACTGTATGTCACCACCGTATACATGTAAATATATGTATGTATCTACTGTATGTAACCGGCCTCTGCCACGGGAATTCATGACGAACATAGTTCCTTCAAGAAAACCAGAGCCCATCGACCTTTGATTTCCATTCCAAGAAGAAAGCCCAAGGAGAAATGTCCAAGAAGAAAGAAAAAAACGCAACAACCCATCGATGGCATGGCAAAACTTGGTAAGTTGCCGAACAGGTCTTTTCCCAGAAACCCCCATCATTGAGGCATGCCGGCAAAACATGCAGCGTCCAATGCGCTAGAGCATAAAACACTGAAATAGAGAGACAGACAGACGGACGGACGGACGGACGGACAACATATCCTGCCTGGCGATCGGTGATGGGCGTTTCGGCCGGGAACACATGTGCACATATGCAGTGCGCATGGCCGAATAAGAATCTGATATTTCTATTTTTAAATTTCAAAACACGCCGGCCCGTCCTGACGGCCGCGGGAAACCATCATCTCTCTAACCATGTCATCCCATTGGGCCTTCTTTATTTATGATGATTTTTTAATTTCATTTTTCTCTGCGTCTTTTCCGTCTTTTCCGTCTTTTCCTCTTCGTGTATCGCAAGCAGGGCGCTTAGACAAAATCCCCGGCCAATCCGCTCGACATGATCACGCCTCGGTGCTCCCAGACATGGTTTCTTCCCAACTTAATTGGGTCAGGGGCACTGGCACTGGACAAGTGCAGATTGGCGTCTTGGTCAGATGTCATCTGAGATGGTGGCTTGGTGCCGATTCACACGGGAAGGTAGTATTTACATACATACATACATACATATGTATGTACGTTCATTCGCAGAACGTACTTTTCCTGCCTGCGCGCGCACACCGATCGGGACGGCGTGCATCCACGGATCTTTGTCCATCGAGCTGCCTCACATCCAAAGGGCCAGATGCCATGCCAGCCGCCCACGGCTTGACCTACAACAAACAGAACCAAGAACACACCCTGGAAGAGCGTGGACTAGCAGTCTTGCACGTCGGCGGCAGTAAGCGCGTTTCGAAGCGAATTTGCTTGCCATCCATTGACCGTCGAATCGCCTTGCGGGTGGCTGGCCGTTACGACAACCCCCGTCATGGCATCTATCACAAACAGTACGTATCTGCTTTCCTAGATGTGCCTTGCTTCCACGCCGATCAAGTCTTTAATAGAGGCAGGCAGACATTCTCTGTCATGTAATCCCCGTTCCCCCACCCCCTTCTCTTTTCTGTCTTTTTTTCCTTTTTTTCTTTCTTCATTTTTGTGTCCTTGTCTTATGTGCCTTCAGCTGGGCTGGTGTATATCATTCCCACTTATGGGTTTTCCTTTTGTTGCTTTTGCTTTTCCGTTTTCATGTTCACATTCCGTTTCCTTTACTCCAATCGGTTTCTTGTTTTTATTCTATTTCATTTTGACTTGATGATTGATCCATCTTAGTGCTAGCATCACGACTGCTCGGCACTTCGTCTTTCATCCTTTGGTGGGGTTTGGGCTATGACCGGCGCGACATATCAAAGCCATCATTGTTTTAACCGTTTACCTTCTGCACTGCACCCGAGGAGACGAAAATCCAAGTTTTCGTATTGTCTCCATCCAGTTGAGAGCCGAGTTGATATAGTCTTGAGGATCTCCAGTCTTGGTTCGTCACGATGCGTCTGTCATATTTCATCTCCGCTATATGGGCTGTGGCCGCCAGTGCCGCTCCGACACGTCCAATCTTGGACCTCAAGCATAATCCTATGAGCGCCATGGCAAGCCTGTCTGATTACTTCAATCTTGTTGCTTCGAAAGTGCAAGCCGCCAAGGCCTTGTCCTCAGCACCCAGTTGCTACCTGTCCAGAGCTCATATGCCTCTCGGTGAGTTTGCCTCCCTCTCTAGTAACTAGTACAAGACATTTTTCAGCAGCCGAAACGCCATATCAAACCCTCGCACTAATATTCATCTCTGCTCGCTCCAGGTCTCGATGGTCTTCCGCCACCAGACGACGATACGACGGTACGCCATGTTGCCGTCGGCCGTGGCACACAACTATACACATGCGATCCAAGCAACGACAATGCCGCGCCAAAAGCCGCCGGTGCTGTGGCCACGCTTTTCAACGCAACTTGTATGGCCGCCCTGTACCCAGATATCCTATCGCGTATTCCCGCAATGGCCGTGCACTTCAAGCTCCCGGATACGGCAGACAAACTCGGCCCCACGGTCCTGCCTCGATCCGGTTCGCACTATTTCACTGACGGCTCGACACCGCATTTTGATCTCGACACCCCTAGAGAGGCCATAGGCCAGGTTGTCTGTGCAAAGAACAGCTCTTCCAATGCCCCTGAAACAGCCGCCGTGGGACAGCTCGGCGTAAAGGCCGTTAGCTGGCTCCGCCTGACGACCAAGAGTGGCACGACAGGAGATATCAAGCACGTCTACAGAGTTGACACAGCCGGTGGTTCTCCGCCGGCTACTTGCAAGAACATGCCGTCCAACTTCCAGGTGGAATATGCCGCAGTGTAAGTGGCTGGCCTATTTCTGTCGTGCAAGCCAGGTCACCCCTGGTTTTTGTCGAACATCTGACCTTTGCTAGGACACCCGTGACTGACTTTACCGACGATATCAGGTACTGGTTCTGGCAAGGAATCTCCAAGAAATGAGTAGTTCTGGGCTATGATGACGCAGAGGGAGGAAGAAAAGCTTTTGCTGGTGTTGTGCATGCTGTGTTCCTGATTCACCCTGATCGGGTTCAGGGTTGTTTGCGAGACTGCCCGAGCAGATGGTGGTTTTGGTTTTGGTTTTTTTGCCATTTTTTTGTCTCAAAAAAAAAAGAAAAGAAAACAATCTGACCGGAATGATTTGCGCTGAATCAGTCTGGAGAAATGAATGATGACTGCCACTGTGCATATGTATTTGCCTACCAATACTGTCCATAATGCATCACTCCATCTTGTTGCCGCCCATGTGCACTTCCTTCGCGTAGTCCCAGCGCCGTACGAGAAGAATGCCGTGGCTTTTGCGTACTGGTATCAGATTCAAGATCCTCCTGTGCAGTTAGTGCCAAAGATCAGCATCACACTGCTCAGGGGCGGCTGGTGATGTATGGAAACACCATACGAGACACGAACGATAACGCCGGCAAGCCATCAGTTCGGGCTCGGACCACCAGGCATCATACATGCAGGCTTAAATGCGGTGGGAGGAACGAGAAGCGAGAGACGAGAGGCGAGAGGCGAGAGGCGAGAGACGAGAGACGGTTTTGTTGGAGTTACTGCGAGGGCGACCGACGCCGCAAGACAGCCTCAAGCACGCGCGAATGGCCCCACGTACCTGCCATCGTAAGTGGACGCCGGTCTACCTGGCGTCTGCGAGTCCTTTCCAAGACAAAAAGAGACAAAAAAAAAACACACATTGCGAGTACACGTTTGCAATCACACATTATTATGTGTCGTGAACAGCCGTACAGAGCGCATCCTGGTTGACAAGCACTTGCGTTGTCGGCCACTCAACCTCATGGCAAATGGCACAAGTCCCTGTTGAGGTCTTCGACATCATCACTTCTTATCTGAGCAGAGCCGATGTCCGGAATCTACGCTTGGTATGCCGCGAGTTCGAGGCCAAGACCTCGTGCCAGTACTTTCGAAATGTCGTCGTTCCCTTTCGTTCTGAGCTGTACTCCAGGCTGCGCCGCGACATTGACGGCTTGGTAGAATGCACAAACCCCAATCTTTTCTCCGGCGGGATGCGTATCTTCGAGTCTTTCGGTCCGCACGTGCTCCGATTTGCCCTCTCGCTTGAGCTGGACGAAGACGTACTCAGGTTCCCTCCTGTGAAGCCGACCCAAGAGGCCATCCCGACATTTTGGGGCATCTACCGCTGGCCGCACCAGAATTATTGTCGTTATACTGATCTCGCCAGTCTGGAAGAAACCGCCGATGAAACCCTTGGCATGAAAGCGGCGCTTCGCTGCTTAACAAGGGTTCACAACCTGGGCTTGAATTGCGATGCTGGCTTGGGCTACCTCCGTGGACCAGATACACGGGCACAAAAAGGCGCTGGCCAGCAGCCTGTGTTTTCGACCGCGAATTGGCGCCAACAAAACCGCTCATCCCTCATGACTTACGAACCTGGTATAACTGTTTCTAACGTCGACAGCCCTGCAACGGATCAAATGCAATCTCCGTACTCCCAGATGCTGATATCTAGGAAGAAAATACTCGAGAAAATGGTCTCAGAAGCCGGCTACGCGACGTCACAAATAGAGGATGCTATCCAGGTCCTACTTGACACCGAAGGTGTCGCCTTATCAAACCTTAATCTGGGAGGACGATCGGCGGCTGTGGCTGATGATACTGCAGATCCAGACTCTCCGCAGCTTTCTCCAGACCCTATAACGGCGGAAGACTTGGCCAACTACGCTCTGATTCCCACCCGGCTCAGTCAGGCGCAAAAAGAGATGTTGCTGGAACTTGAGTGGACGCATCGTGCCATGATTCAATCATTCGTCCTTGCCATGGTCAACAATGCTGTCACTAACTGCTTCAACAATGTGACTACATTCACAGTTGCCAAAATTCCAAGCTGCCATCTCCACATCTTCTGCCGGGACGATGTATGGAAGGCTATCCCAAGCCTCAAAAATTTGTCACTTGGAGTCATAGCCGATTGGAGAAAGGTCAAGGTGACCGGCCCAGGATGTGTTGAGGACTCCGCAGTATCACCTGTCGCATCAGTCAGCAAGGTTTTTCAGCTTCTCAACAACTACGTCGGGCAATATCGCAATATCGAGAGCATCCACTTTGAATGGATATGTGGAGGAGAGTTTGGGCCTGGCTCATATCAGCGCAATGCATTTATTCTTCCCGCCCCCCTTTATCATCGACCCGCACTCATGGCACTCGCAACAGTGGCAAAAAGGGGCACTTCAAAATTGCTTCAATTACCATACGTAAAGCATTTATCTCTGAAGAACTGCTGGTCATCACCCCACATATTCTTCCAAGCAATTCGTGAGTTTGCGCTGGCATCCCTCCAGAAACTAGAGCTGGAGTCTGTGTCCCTTTCTGGCCCCCCTACCACGATCCCACAGGCTCCATTGCCCCAGCCGATCGTTCCTTCCGTCGATCAGGAATCAATCATGACTGCCTTGGCGCTTTTTGACGGCGACGTGTCAGGATCAGAAGATGCATACGAGACCATAGCGGATAGTGATTTTAACGTCCTGATGCAATATGGACTGGTCGAACTGGTTGGGGCTCTCGGTGCCAGCAATTATCAAACAAGCAAGGACCTTGATCAACCGGATTTACTTTCATGGGCTGGCTTTATTGACCATTTTTCACCTACCATCAAAGTCCGCAACCTTGTGACAAAAGAAAGGGGACAGCCAATGGACACGAGAACATTGGCGTTGAAGACGGAGGCTGTCAGAGAGTACATCCCTCATGTGCACAAACTAAATGAAGACGAAAAGAGATACCATCTAAAGCATCTATATTTTCGCTCCTGCGGTTATGTCACCGTCGATACCCCTTTCTTAAATTCAGCAGCAATTCTCCCGGATGGCCACGAGAGGCTAAGTGTACTGAGTGACAACGAGCTGATAAGTCTTATGCAAGAATGTAAAGACAAACTTCTTGCCAGGATTAGTCCTTTCATGAAGAGGGAAGAAAAAGCGATACTAACAGCTTTTGGCATGACGTTTGGCTGGGCTTCAGCTTATGAGGAGGATGTCATTGCTGATGCGAGACATGAAGGCGTGTTACGTCCGGGTCAGGATCGGTTCAATGGCAGCATTAAGGCGACTGACAAAAAAGCTGGTGCTCATTATCACGACCCTGTGTAAATGGAAAAAAACAAAACTCTGTATTACACGAGACGGGAATTCCTTCTTTTCGAGAGCGTTAGTGCACAAGATATGGCGGTTGATTCCGTCGCACTCGATAAGGTAAGGAGTTTAATAATAAATTAAATCAAATTAAGAAATGACAGTATCTTAGCCTGAATATACGTCATGATACAGCTGCCTTCATTCAGCTGATAGGCACGGGGGAAGTCGGAGCCTCTCCATGTGACCACTCAGTTGAGTTTTCGTAAACATAGGCCATGTGCCAGACGTAAATTGACCGAGGGCGTTCGCACACTCGACTATTTCGTAGTGATAGCCAGATTGGGTGTCCGTGTGCAAGGCTTCATCACCTCGCGACATACAAAAAGGCTGCAAAATCAAATTCGAAGCCAGTCAACGTTGACTGGCTTTTCAATACGTTTCAGACATATACACATGGAAGCAGGGTACGTGCCCATCCTGATTTTGATCGCCGTTGATTTTTATTCCGTCAAGAACCCTTGCGAATGTAAAAGAAAGAGGAAATGAATAAGCGGTATTTCTCCTCTCCGATGCCATGCTCTCACCGGTAGCCTAAGATACACCAGGAGATGAAAAGCCACGAATCGCCCTGAAAACACATCAACGTCTGCCCGGTTTTCCTGCGCCTTCAACACAAAACCCAATCCATGCTTAACGCTTTTATGTCATATTTATGCGGCGGTGATAGCCTTGCGGAGACGAGCACCACGCTGTCTCGAGTTGAGACGAACCTCCTCACGACCGACGACCTCGCTGGACTTTTGAACGACCTCGTC
Organism: Claviceps maximensis; assembly: GCA_018360255.1. NCBI lineage: Eukaryota > Fungi > Ascomycota > Sordariomycetes > Hypocreales > Clavicipitaceae > Claviceps > Claviceps maximensis. The sequence goes on from SRPZ01000027.1 coordinate 61,933, forward strand.
TCCCTCAGTCAGGATGAGCTCGATGTGGCAGGGGTTAGACATGTAGGGGTTGATCTATTGTATCGAAATGTTAGAAAACACGACTCACGCCGCCATCAAATGGAATGGCTCATTTTTTGTTTTGGAATCTTTTGCTCGGGTACAAGAATCATCGCAATTCAGCTGAGTATCACAGCACGAGGGATGGAACGTACTCGACCGTGCGCACGGTATGTTCGGCGGCGCTGCTTGGGGGCCTGGTTGACCTGGATGTGCTTGACAATGAGGGCACCGGTGTCGAGACCCTTGGCGTCGGCGTTGGACTCGGCGTTCTTGAGGAGATCCAACAGGAATTGGGCAGACTTGACGGGCCAGCGGGCCCTGGAAACACCGAACTGCTTGCCTATTGAAAGTTCCTGTCAGCCGATCACGTCTTCAACACTGCTCTCACTCGGAGGAATCGTCGACCGCAGTCGTCTGCCTTAGCTCAGCCCCTTCAGCGATCAATAGTCCTATGTATTTAACTTGTGAAGGCGATGGTGGCATTCGGCGGGAGCAGGTCTTCGACTCGACATGTATGCTGCGGCGAGAGTGGTTCGAAAGCATAGTTGGGAGGGTCGTACCCTGAGCACAGCGGCCAGTACCGCCAGCGTATCGTCGCATGGGAACGGCCTCCTTGTGCTCCTTCACGTTCTCAAGGAAAGCGACGGCGCGCTGCAGCTTCCAGCCATTGATAGCCTGGGCGGTCTCGCGGGTGTTCTTGAAGGAAACTCGCAAATAGGCGCCGCGAGCGCGGGCCGACTTGGAGGACTGGATCTCGGTGGCGGCGTATCGAACCTGACACAAATAGAAGGCTGGTCAGTCGTTGTTCACTATCGGGTGCATCGGCAGCTTCTTGCTCGCTCGCTCGCTCGCTTCTCGGATTTGATACGACGGCGACGACTATTTATTCAGCAGCATTTCGGAGTTGCTGAACAAACGAGTCGCCCGTCCTTGTTCCATCACGCAATTCCTCGCTGTCTTCTTTCTTTCTTTGTTTGTTTGTTTCTTTCTCTTCCAATTCGCAGGGCAGGGACTCACCATCTCGACGACTTGAATGGGGTTACTGATTCGACGACGTGGGTTCGCTGGCTGGAGTTGAGAAATTCAGAACTGATGGCCCCCCTCCACCAAGCGCTGGCTGCTATCGATGCTCGCTTACCAATTTGGGCGATTCGTTAGGGTTTGGCTGCCCTCCCTGGTCAGTCTGAGCATCCACAGCTCCCTATGTTTTGGGAATGAGTTGCACATGCAAACTCACCAGGGAAATTTGTAGTAAAGTCTTTTTGAAGCAAAATCTAGATAGCACCCGTTGCAAGAAAATTTGCCTTTTAAATAACATGCAGCAGTTACAAAAGTCTCGCGAGTCTTGGCCTCTATCCTCAATTCTTCTTGTTGCACTCTGGTTACAAACTTTGCTATTGATGTGGCCCTTATACACGTGACTCATCCTCAGCCGGCGGCGACCCCGGAAAAAAGTCGGATTATGCAGGGGTCTGGTCCTCGGAACTGCGCTAACCGATAATGGATAGTAGGTGGGTCTCTCAGCAGAAAAAAAGCTTCCCAGGCAAAAGCTTCAAAAATTTCTTCTAGTCTTAAAGAACTTTGGAACCAGATCCAGACGGCCGGCAAATACCACAACAACCATCAAGGGTGCACAAGAGCGCTTCGAGAGCTTGCCCAGTACTTTTCCGCATCGAAAGCTCTCCTTCAACGTTTATATCCCTCGATTAAAACATATTATTCAATGGCTTTCGGTAATCGAGGCGCTCCCCGCGGTGGCGGTGGTATGCGTGGAGGTCGTGGAGGCGGTCGAGGTGGTGGTGGTGGCCGAGGAGGTTTTGGCGGCGGCTTCGGTGGTGGTGATCGCGGTGGTCGTGGTGGTGCTCGTGGTTTGTTTTATTCCTGTCGAGGCACAGACCCGAGATCGCTTACGCTCTTGATTCTAACGTGATGAAACAGGCGGACGCGGCGCTCCCTTTGGTGCTCGTGGTGGCCGTGGAGGACCTCGTGGCGGTGGCCGCGGTGGTGCCCGTGGAGGTGGCAAGCCTGGTATGAAGGGCGGTGCCAAGGTCATTGTTGTAGGTTCCTTGCCCTCTGCTCCCGATTTGTCTTGAAAACAAAAACCGCCTTCTCTACCTCCAATGGAACTAATGGTGATACCTCGATAGGAGCCACATCGTCACCCTGGTGTTTTCGTCGTTCGCGGCGGCAAAGAAGATGGTATCGCCACCCGAAATCTTACTCCCGGCGAGTCTGTCTACGGCGAGAAGCGCATTTCCGTCGATGAGACTGTTCAGAACGACGATGGTACCTCTACTACGACCAAGGTTGAGTACCGCATGTGGAATCCTTTCCGAAGCAAGCTTTGCGCTGCCATCGCTGGCGGTGCCGATAACATTTACATGAAACCTGGCTCTCGCGTCCTGTACCTCGGTGCAGCCTCCGGTACATCTGTTTCGCACGTCGCCGACTTGGTTGGCCCTACTGGTTATGTCTATGCCGTGGAGTTTTCCCACCGATCAGGTCGTGATCTCATCAACATGGCCTCCAAGCGAACCAACGTTGTTCCCATTGTCGAGGACGCTCGCCAGCCTACCCGTTACCGTATGATTGTCCCAATGGTCGATGTCATTTTCGCAGATGTCGCTCAGCCCGATCAGGCCCGAATCGTTGCCATGAATGCCAACTGGTTCCTCAAGGTTGGAGGTGGCATCGTCATTTCCATCAAGGCAAACTGTATTGACAGCACTGCACCCCCTGCGGAGGTCTTTGCCAATGAAGTTCAGAAGATGCGTGCTGAATCCATCAAACCGAAATATCAGATGACTTTGGGTAAGTTGCTTCCGGCCTCTTTACATGGCCTTGTGAACTTCCGACTTACTTTTTCTTGTAGAACCTTTCGAGCGCGACCATTGTCTGGTTGCAGGTGAATACCAGCGCTACAAGGCTTAAGATGCCACAATCACCGACTTGTGCGGAAGAGAGATGTTCGACACGTTTTAATGTTTCTGTTTTCTGAGTCAAAATTCGAACTCCGATCCATTGGCCGAGGACTCAGAACGTGCTCCTACCAGAGGGTTTTTTTTTTCTTTTTCTTTTCGAACAGTTGTTTTCTGCATAAACGATTTGCGGTCTGGTTTTTTTCTATATCTTTTTTCCATTTTCTTTTTTCGGCATCCGGGGATCTTCTGTCATGTTCTGCTTTTTGACCGAGCTGTTCTACCAAGGCGAGATGGCGTTAAGGGCTGGGCTTATTGTGTATGTTCTATGCTTATGGGCGTCCGGCCGATGTGAATAAAACACACACCAATTATCTTGACTGGAAGGGAAGTCAAAGTTGGCGATATCAGTACGTGGCTTGGAATCTCAACGTGTCCGTATTCCGTGCTCTGCTATTCATGTCTCGAGCTTCTTCACGTCACCTTTGTGAGCATACTCGCGCCCAGAAAAAAAATGGATTGTTTTCAGAGCACAAATTTTAAACAGACTGCTCCCTATGCACGGCGGTTCTGCGTATACCGGGATAATGGAAAAGCCGCCGTCGCGTGGCATACCGTGAAGGACTGCGTGGCAGCTGTTGTCGGCTCGCCCGTGATCAAAGCCAACTGGGTTGACTTGTTGACAAGGCTGCCGTTGGGATGCCGTCTTCCAACTTGGCGAAATCGGAGCTGGCGTGAACTTGAATAATAAGATTTACTCGTGGGAGGCTGCGGGTAGATGCTTTAATCAAGTTTGCTATCGGCATTTTATTTGTTGTCAAGATTAGACACAATAGAAAGAACAGAAAACAAACTCCAACTGGTGCCGCCTACTAAGTGAAACCCTATCACGACACGCGCGGCAACAAGGCCTCAAGCAGAAGAGAAACCTCTTCTACGCATTTTTCCTAGGAAACATCCCCCCTTTTTTTTTTCCTTTTTAGAATAATCATGGTTGGCTAAGCAAAGGTCGCGATTCATGTAGAAGGCTGCGATCAAGCAAGAAATTATCTGGGCAGATACGTAGATACATTGTACACCCCTTCCGTTTTGGGACTAGCTGCTGCTGCGTGTTTAAGAATTCGTTTGCGTGTCAAGGTGTTCGACTCAAGGGTCAAGCAGCGAGGGCTTGATGAAGGGCTGAAAATTAGGAGGTCCAGGGGTGGAATGCAAGACATGAATAACGGTAATACAGATCAAATGATTTTGTTTTCCTAAAACGTTATCAGATGTCTCTCGCACTTGTGGTTCCATTGGTCCGAGGTCGGCGCGCACGGTGCCAACGCGACCATGCATTACTGCGACACCGGTAGGGCAGTCAAACACACCCCGGTCGCATCCGGCAAGAGCGATGGGGGACGAAAATGCCCTGTGATTGATTGATTGATAAGATGATCTGATAATAAATGAGACATGAATTTGCTTTGCCATCCACCATGGCCCTATTTCCCGAGAACTTGACCATCGCGAAATGATGATGCGAAAAGGTCAAGGACCGTGCCTGGTCTTGCAAGACGCTCGGCCCAGCCCCAACAACTTGGAAGCCAACAAGTCTTGAGAGCAAGTGACATGGACGGGGCATGGAAAGTATCAAGAAAAAAATCAACGGGTACCTAGGAGGTCGGGCCCGGTCGGGACATGCATGGGATGGCATGGCATGGTATGCAATCGAGGCGTCATGCTCAGCAGAGTTAGCACACGCCAATACCAACCCCCCCCCCCCCCCCCTTTCTACCACGCCACTCTGTCCGGCTCCACTACGTCGTACTTCAATGATGGAAAGCCCGCGACCTACTTGTCCACCTGCAACTACAACACAATATTCTTTTCCCCCCGACGCCAGACCTCAACCCATCCTCCTCGTCCTACACTACCTTCCCTCGTGCGTCTTCTATATCACACCAACCTCTGTCCTTGAAAGGGAAAAAAGGAAGAAAAAAAACTTCGAAACCACCTAGGGACTAGGCTTTGGCCGTACTTGACGGGGTCTTCACGCCATTGACCAGAAATGTGTAGCAGTGGACGAAGTCACCTTCCCTAACCGCTTGACACCTCCTCGCAGGACAATCACAGTTTAGACTTTTGTCACATACTTCTTCTCTCTCTCTCTGTTTTTTTTTTTTTTTTTTTTTTTTTTAATCTTAATTTGCTTCCATCGGACGCGGCTTCGACCAAGACATTGCATCCGCTCGGACACCGTTCGTATGCCTACAATGAGCCAAAATCCGGTACACGTTGAGGACTTCGTTGCCGCCACATCTGATTGTATCTCTTTAGAGCCTAACGCGCTGTCTATTGCTCCGTCCTTGACGTATTCGGAAGAATCAGACGACCAGGATGAGCCTTCTGTCCAGGTCCAGCCCCGCCAACGTCGAGCCTCAACGATGCTCATCGCACAAAATGCCCGCGACATTCAGCGCATTACCGGTGAGACAACAGCCGAATTCGTTGGTCGCTGCTGCGGCGGAGGATGTTGCTTGATGGGCTCCCGTCGTACTGGCGTCGACTACGAAACTGTGCCTTTACCAGACAACGAGGCCTTCCGATCTTTCCATCTTAAGATTGGCGATATCCCTACGACTTTGACCAAGATTGCTGGCATGCCAGAAAAGACGGTCTGCTTCAAACCGATTTCCAGTTCAAAAAACGGTTCGCCTTCTAGCGATTCTGGTATCTCTCTCGACTCAGACCGGGATTCCGCGAGTGGTGGCAAAGTCTCCTCCACATCAAACACGCTGGACCGGAAGCTGGCATCTATCAAGACGGCCATTGAGCCTCCGAGTTTTGTTCAACCACATCCTCCCTATCACGTGTATCCTGCCAAGATCCATACGGCCAGAGAGTTGACCAAAGATGGTGCGGAGAAGCGAACATACCATTTCGACCTTGATATCACGGACTATCCCGAAGAAGACGGTACCGACTTCAAGGTTGGAGGGGCTATTGGTGTCATGGCTCCCAATTGTGAGCTCACGGTTGAGGACGTGCTCGATGCCCTCATGGTGCCGCGGTTCCTACGCGATAAGCCACTTCTCTTGAGCACCACCAAGGGTAGATATCCTACTGTTTGGGGTGATGATATGCCGAGAGAACTCGTGACGACTCGTCGCGAGCTTCTCACTTGGTGTACCGATCTGCAGTCATATCCGCCGACCAAGCCCCTACTCCGGGTGCTGGCTGAGCACGCCGACGACGACAATGAGAAGAAGGTTCTCATGTTCCTTTGTTCGGCGGAGGGTCAGGGGGTCTTTTGTGATTTCCGTACTGGCCCTCACATAACCGTGTCCCAACTCCTTCATGCCTTTCCGAGCTCCCATCCGCCCATGGAAGAGCTTCTTTCCTGCCTCCAGCCGCTAATGCCTCGCTTCTACTCTCTATCCAACGACCCCCATGAATCGTTTCAGATCAGAGACCAGAAACAACATCGCCTCATTGAGATCGCCGTCACCATTCACGAGACGAATGATTGGAGAAAGGGCCGCCGCACGGGCGTCGGGTCAGGCTTCTTCGAACGACAGGCTCGTCGTTATATACGGTCAAGGGAAGCAGGAGAGAAGAATCCAGAGGTTTACATACCGCTGTTCAAGGGTCTCATGGCCAATCCTCTGGCCAAGCAATTTAACTCGGACGGGCCCATGCTACTTATTGGCGCAGGTGTTGGCATCGCTCCATTTCGCGGATTCGTCCAGCGTCGTCTCAAACAAGCCAACTGTGCGAACAAAGTTTGGGTCCTACAGGGCATTCGGGACTCGCTTGTGGATGAAATCTACAGCGGCGAATGGGGCGTCCACGAGGACGAGGTGAAGCGTGTCGTACAAAGCCGCCGGGGCGAAGGACGATATGTCCAGGAGGAGGTGCAGAACCAGGCTGACCTCGTGTGGTATATTGCCAACACCGTCGACGGTCGCATTTTTGTCTGTGGTAGTTCCAAGGGCATGGGCGAAGGTGTCGAGGATTCCTTGGTGGAAGTTGCCATGAGCAAGGGCAATCTGGAACGGGAGGAGGCCAAAAACTTTTGGCAACTCAAGAAGGAGGCCGGCCAGTACATCGCCGAAACTTGGTAACTAGGCTAGGAGTTTCGGACCTGATACTTTTTGTACATTACATATTTGGGTTGTGAGGGGCGCGTGGTGCATCGTTTTCCGCTAATTTTTTGCAACATGGCAAGCACATAGAGCATGTAGGATCAGTGGGCGTTTTGCTCTCAGTATGTTCCGTTCTTGTTGCTGCTGCATAATTGCTTGAGTAGGGAAGTTGGAGGCGATGGGCCTGCCTCTCTAAGTTCTCTATCGTCGTTGTACTTTTAGACATGAGACATGGTGTCAATCTTGGAGTTTGTCCTTGTCGGGCATGCACGTCGTATTATTATTGGATATGGCGTGTTTGGCATTAATTGCAGTGGCGCTTTTGGGTTCTTGAAGATGGGAGCGTTTTAATTGCCAGCATCAAAACAGTGCAACTATTCTAGCCATGGATTTCTTGGTCTTTCGGTGATGACCTTACTTCGTCGAGTAGTTTTACTGTTTCCACTCGGAACAAAATCGGGACAGGTCCTGCGGGGCCGTTGGCTGTGGAATCCGTGGCTTTCACCGCGCAAGGACTACCCTGCACCACGAGTTTCTTGTCATTTTTTTTTTTTTTTTTTTCGAATTCCCTTATCGACAGGCACCGATTGCGGAATACAACTTGAGCTGATTGTTTGCATCTACTTGCTGACAAATTCCACGCAGCAGGACCGACCCTTGTGTTCTGCTTCGCGAGCCGAGGTAAGCCCGAAGATACGATGTTGGTGTTTTCGAGTTGCGGAGCTGCCCATGGATCGAAGCCACCCGGCCAGGCGACTGCGAACAGTCAGTTCTTACCAAGCATCAAGACCTTGACAGCGTTGGCGGCTTGGAGAATCGAGTCGATGGATGGGGACAGGGGTGGAATGGCCCGGCGCCGCCGGAAGCGCTTTGCTTAGCTTTGCTTAGTCCTCTTGCGCTTGTGGATTATTCATCATGGACAGATGCATAACCCCTCCATGTTGCCCCACCATTGGTTGACATCTGTGGTACTCTGTAGCTGGTTGGGCAAGGGACGAATGACGTGACGGACCGTCCGCCGTCTGTCTCTGCCATCTGGTAGTACTGTTACTTTACATACGGCCATGGCTTGGCCAGACAGCATATGCCAGATGGCGAGGAGGAGGAGAGGAGTCTGTCTGTCTGTCTGTCTGTCTGGCTGGCTGTCCCTGCCTGCCTGCCCGTGTTGCAGTGCAGCGGCTGCGAGGTATAAAAGATGGGGCTGTCTTCTCCCCCCCTCCTTCAACGTTGCTTCCCCGACGACAGAGGCACTTCAACATCAATATATCATACATCCGTTATACATCGGCCGCCTATATGTACGTGTGCTTGTAGCCCTAGCCCCTCCCTCCAGGACTTTGCTCCCCCGCTTATTCCCGTCTCCTGAATCCAGACACAATCACAAAGCAAAGCCACGACCCTTTCCACCAGACAAACCCAAACCACCAACATCCCAAGCAAAGAAACATCACCACCACCGTCATCTTCTTCATTCTAGATAAAACACACAACCCCAAATCAACTCCACCATGTCTGCCCCCAAGCTTTCCGCCGACCTGCTCCTCCAGATGGCCAAGTCCCGCCGCACCATCTACGCCCTCAACAAGACCCTACCCATCACCACCAGCCGCATCCACGAGCTCGTCAACGAGACGACCCTCCACACTTCCACCTCCTTCAACTCCCAGAGCACCCGCGTCGTCGTCCTCTTCGGCTCCGAGCACGACAAGCTCTGGGACCTGACAAAGGCGACACTCCGCGCCATCGTCCCCGACGATAAGTGGCAGCACACAGAGGACCGCCTGACGGGCTTCAAAAACGCGGCCGGCACGGTGCTCTTCTTCGAGGATCAGGAGGCCATCAAGGCCATGCAGGCCACCTACGCCACCTACGCCGACCGCTTCCCCAACTGGGCCTCCCAGAGCGCCGGCATGCAGCAGTTCCTCCTGTGGACGGCTCTCGAGCTCGAGGGCCTGGGCGCCAACCTGCAGCACTACAACCCGCTTATTGACGACAAGGTTGCCGAGACGTGGAACCTGCCCAAGAGCTGGACGCTCAATGCCCAGTTGGTCTTTGGTGGACGGGCTGCCGAAGCCGGCGACAAGGACTTTCAGCCTCTCGAGGAGCGCGTCAAGGTCTTTGGTGCTTAAGAGGGTAAAAATGAAAAATAAAAATAAAAATAAAAAATAAAAAAAGGACAGAAAAATACCGTGGCAAGCGGGGAGGGCGTATAACTAGCTGTATCACGTGTACAAATAATGTGATGATGAGAGGGGACAAAGAATTGAGAAGAAAACCCGAAATGTCTGAGAGGAAAACCCGAAATAACTTGGAGGACAGAGGACAACCGGTCCTGTAAAGGGTTTCGAATCGGGCAGTCATCTGTTCTTTCTTTCTTCTTTCATTGTTGCTGGTAGTGTCACCAACCTGGAATTTTTCTTCTTTCTATTGCACATGATAGATAGACGCATCGGCAGTATATGCTTCATCGCGCTGGACTAGACGAGTGGTTGGAGCGAATATAGAAGGACAAAATTCCGAATAGTCATTTTCAACCCTGCTTCATTCCCCTGAACGAGATATAGGGAGACGTAGACGGAGAACGGGTCGGCTTTCTCGTCTTTCTCGATGCGCAATCGAAAAGATGGGAATCCTCATGCTTCAAACGTCTTGGGTTATTTAATCTTCTACAATACGCCCCAATGCCTGTCCCATTTGAATCCTTTGTCCCTTCTGCACCGCCCAGCTCCACCCGCCCGTCGATGATGGCTTTGACTTGCCATGCTCCGTTGCTTTCTCCGAAGGGGCCTCGAAGACCAGGACAATGGTGCTGCCCAGCTGGAATCCACCCATTTCCTCACCCCGACGGAGCGCGTGTCCGCCGAGGACCGGGCTGGCCTTCTCATACGTCGCTTCTGCGAACCCAAGATGGGGCTCGCCTCGCTGGGCGGCCTCTTCGGCGGCTTGATCTGCCGCCGTGTCCGTCAGCAGGCTGTTGGTACGCAGTTCGCGATCAAAGTTGATCTTGATGGAGCCGACGTTGGTGGCCCCGACGGGAACGTAGCTGAAGAAGCCGTAGCGCCAGCGGCCCAGGAGCACAACGCGCTCGTTCAGCGTGAAGAGACCGGGAAGCGTTCTCTGGAGGTAAGGCGAAACGCTGAAGAGCTCGCCGGGGAAATGGCGTCGTCGCTCCACCACCCAGTCTGTCGGTGAGTGGAACCTGTGATAATCACCGGGTGCCAAATATATGACGGCATAATACAATGAGGTGCCCCTGTCCGAGGACAACATGTCATACCACGGCTTCTCTCCAAGAGCCAGTTCGGCACGAACCTCGGCCACAGCCCCCTGTGAGACTTCGGTTGACGCATCAGGAGTCTGATCTGGCGTTTGCTTCTTATCCGCCTTGCTGCCGGAGAGCAAGTCTGGCAGAGTGTACGAGATTCCATTGACTCGCGCAAACTCCTCCTCCTGTTTTACAATTTCTTCGTCTTCATAAACCGTCGCTGCCGCCTCGTCTTGTTTCTTGTCGGCGGATGACGAGCTCTGTTGGCCCGAAGCAGAAGATATACTGGCAGTAGGTGTGTTCTGGCCAAGAAGAGCGTCCACGCTGTACGTCATTCCCTTCACTTGTTCAATATCTCCGCCTTCGATTCGGCCGTATTGCAGGATTTTGCCATCCGAGGGCGAGACGAGAGCATGGCTATCGGGATCGATGACACGAGCGCCTGGCTTGAGAGTTCGGTAGAAAAATGCCGCTAGGTTCGGATATATGTGCAGATCTGGTTCGGAAACTTCATCGAGGCTGACCAAGTGTCACACAAGGTCAGTTGCCATCTTTATTTTAATATATATATATATATATATATATATATTTATTTGTGTGTTCGTGTGCGCGTGCTTCGTGATTCGTGCTTTGTGCTTTGTGCTTATGTATCAAGGTCCCGGGTCCGCAACGTCAGGCATTTAGTGTTTGCAGAATAAAATAGCACATACTTGACACCAAAAATGTAGGAGTAGAGCTTGAAGCCTGGCACTCGCAAGTAGTAAGGGATTGTCAGCTCGTTGAACTTGCCCCAAAGTCGTGAAATAGCTTTCAATGGTAGCGTCGACATGACTTGAACCTGCCTAAGCAAAATATCATCAGTGAACTTGATTGAGACGAAACGAAACGAAAGAAACACTGCCCCTGTTGCAACTCTGGTCAAGTCTTACCACGGCCCCTCGGGTCGAATCCTGGGCCGTCGCTTTGGTCTACCGTCCGCGTTTCCACAGGACTCGGCATCATCCCGTCGTTTTCTTTCCTCTCTCGCGGTGACCTTGTAGAATTGTACCAGGCCGAGGAAACCGATTCCCAGGCCTACCGGGATATGATACCAAGTTATTTTGCTCTTTCGCAGAGCCTCACCCAAACGCTGCGAAAACCGTGAGCGTCTGCCCGAGTCGGAGGAGAAGTTGCGCACCGTCAGCGGTGGCCGAAAGGCATGTCTCGGATTTGCGAACGAGCCAGGAAGGCTTTTTGTGATGGCCTGCTCTGGGCAGCCGGAACGAGGCGAGCGCCTGGAAGAAGCCCATGTCTGACGTCTGAGGGTACGGCCAAAGCCAATGCCCAAAGAGACCATGATGCTTGGGGCGGATGCTCAATTGCGGTGGGGATGGCAATGATCGATGCCCGACAATGTCGAGACTCCGGTACGCGCTGCCACGATATTACTGGTCATTCGTCATCTGTCGAGCATGGAGTTGCGGTTATCATGACGAACGAAGGACCAGCAAAGAAACTCCACAGTCTGGCGTTCTGCCAACCAGACGTGCCCGACAGCCGTTGACGCTGGTCTGGCCTGGTCACGCAGTCACGCCACGGCACGTCACGTCACGGCACGTCACGTAATGGTCGTGCGCCGGCATGACTAACGGCAGGCCGGTGTGGTACTGGCCGGGCTGGCTGGGGGCTCCCCTGGGGGCGTCTTAGGGCGCCCGGGGCCGCAGAGTCCAGCTAGGCACGCGCTTCAACCAGGTCTGGGCTGGTCCCAGCCTTGAGTTTAGGCAAAGTCGCCTGACCGCCCCATGATGCCGCATGCTGCATGCTAGCAGCTGCACAGTGAGTCCGCCTGGCTGCTAACGCCGATCGTGGGACCGCCCCAGGTGTCCTCATACCTACCACCTGGCTGGCTACCCGGGTAGGCAGGCCACCACCACGGTGTGTATGTGTACGTACCTCCACGTCACCTCATCTTCAGTCTGCTCTTTGCTCTTTGTTTCATGCCACGTCTGTCCAAATCACCAAGTACCTACCCACCTGTCCACACCTCGTATGAGCCATCTGTTCCAACGGCCCAGCAAGACCAAAACTGGCATCTTCCCAATCCCGCTGCTAAATTGCTCATTGTTCAGTGTCATTACGGCGTTTGTGAGGCTGCTGTCCGACATTTGGGAACCTGGCCATGACCCGCCGCACAACAAGCTGTCTGCCTTCACTTCCTTAGATATCTGTGGCAGCTTCGATCTGCCTCTTCGACGCGTTTAACATCTTCGTCCATACACTTGGTACCGCCTCACACTGCCGCGATTGTGCTTGCCAGTCAATACTTTAAACATGTCGTCCGGCCGCTCCAAACCACAGACCGCCGAGCCGACTGATACCGCAGGTCCCGAGGCGCTCGTGGTCAATCTTCAAATCGTCTCCCCGTCTGTTGGCGTGAATCGTCCGCTTTTGTTTCCCGAGCTCCCTGCCGCGACCACTATCAAACAATTGAAGGACAAAATTCGCAATGCGCTTCCAGTGCGGCCCTCAGATGAGAATCAGCGACTGATTCACCGTGGTCGAGCTCTTTTGCGAGAGACGGATAGCTTGCTGGATATATTTGGTGCTGATTCTGTGAGTTGGCGGATCTTCCCCTACAATACCGTTCTGCAGACATCCTCTGAGGCTGACAATGATATCCCCCAACAGCTTCACACGCCAGAGCGCCAAACTATCCATCTCGTCATCAGGGATCCTATCGACAGTCACTCATCCAGTCCTGCCCCCGCCACGGGACGTGATCCGAGTCCTGTGGTCGGGCCGATTCAAACTTCAACGTCGACAGCCACTTTCACATCTCACTTTCCCATCGGACCACAGCCGCCTGCTGGATTTACGAGACGAACACATTCTCAACCTGCCGCCGCCGCGGGTTCTCATAACCGAATGCCGTCTCCAGCTCCGTCTCAGACAGCGTTTCCCGCGGATCCCACCGCGACCTTCCAACAGCAGCATCAGAACATGACGAATTGGATCAGCCAAATTCAGCGTGAAGCAATGGCCAGAGCAATTGTGCATCAGAATCAGCGTGGTCGGGCTCACATGGGTATGCGAGGAATTGGGGATGTCGGCGCAGCCCATGGTAGTCAGGTCCCTGTAAATCCGATGGACCATACTGGCGGTCTAGCCAGCCCGGCACCTGGTCATGCCATGTACCGAGAAGCCATTGGCCCGAATGGCCAAACTTACCAGGTCTCGGTCGAAGCTGTCATCAGGCCGTCAGCCCCAGGCCAACAAACTGGTTTATCTCCCGTTGACGTTCAGAACATACTACGGGGTGTAGACGCGAGTCAATTTACCGCGACAATGGGAAACGCACTGCAAAGAAGTGCTTCGGGGGCCTCTATCCATGGTCGGCCCTTTAATCAGCCTGGAGTCACAACTTCGTTTCTCAGTTCTGGTGTCCAGATGCCTGGAAGCGGCCGTGCGACTCCTGAGTTAAACGCCAGGAATCCGATGGCCAACACTTCTGTTCCTTCGGGGAATACATCTCACTCGTCAAGACAAGGCATGGACGTATACATCTTATCATCGCCAGAGGGACCTCGCGCCGTACTGATCAATAACACAACTGCCGAAACATACTACACACCCAGATTGAGGCCTCAAACGAGCATGCCCCGATTGAGGAACGCCGCAAGCTTTCCAAATCTTGCCCTAGCGGCCACGTCTTCCCACATACCTCTCCATATATCTCCGATGTTTTTCCAACAACAGCAACAGCAACAGCAACAGCAACAGCAACAGCAACAGCAACAGCAACAGCAACAGCAGCAGCAGCAGCAGCAGCAGCACCACCACCACCACCACCACCACCACCAAGAGCAACAGCAGCAACAGCAGCAGCAGCAGCAACAACAGCAAGAGCAACAACACTTAAATCAATTACAAGATTTACCACCAGGAGCACGACTTATACAAGTGCCAATCCCGTGGCGACCGGGCCAGCCACCGGGAGAACAGGCACAGCCGGTCAATAATGCAGAACCTGCCGACAACCAAGGTCCTGCGCCTGCTGCCGCCCAACAGCCTGGACTTCATCCGGCCAATCCAGCGGCCGCGGGCATTCCGCCCTTGATCTTACAAGCATGGCCACATATGTGGCTCATTGTGCGCTTAGCGGTTTTTGTCTGGCTGTTCACGACACCGAATTCAAGCTGGTCAAGATTGTTTACAATCATTTCCCTTGCCGTCTTGGTGTTTCTTCTAAGCACCGGCATCTTGAACGGGTTTGCCGAGAATGCTTGGCGGCCGGTTGGAAGGCATCTAGCAAACTTGCTTCCCACTCCAGAGCAAAATCTTCGCCGCCAACAGCAACCGCCGACCGGTCCTGGTACGGCCCAAGAACGCCAGCCCCTCATTGACACTGCGGAACTAGATCCCACTCAGATGGCCGCCAGATTGGTTGCTAATCATGACCGCCAGAGCTGGCTCAGTGTGCAACTTCGACGACTAGAACGAGCTGGGCTCTTGTTCTTAGCTAGTATTGCCCCGGGGGTTGCGGAACGACACATAGCCAACTTGGAAGCAGAGGCGCAAGCCGAAGAAACCAGAAGGCGCGAAGCTGAAGAAGTCGAGACCAGAGAAGCAGCAACAATAACGAATACGACTGCTGATGAAGACGGCCTCGTAAGGGATAGAGACCAGCACGATGTTGATAATGGCGAGGGAGAGACACAGACACATGAACATTTGCCACAGGATGGACAGCAGCAGGGGAGCCCTCCCGACAACCCGGGTAGAGATGGCGTTGCAGATGACCTCATTGCCTTGTAAGACCGCACGAATGATTTTACTATATTTAAAAAGGATGAGGGAACGAAAGAGAAAATTCGGTTGAAAGTTGCATAGCACATTACGTTGCAGCGAATGCCTGGATAAATTGTCAATGTCCCTGCAGTCATCATGAGGAATCCATCATAGCCCCTCACACTCTTGAACACGATACTGGAAAACAAAGGTCCTGTAGCTAGCCTTCAAGATCCGTATAATATGGCCAAAGTATTTCCCTTTGCTCGGGACACGACGAATCAAGCGTAAAGCATGTGTTTTCTTTTGTGCAGTAGCTCAATCAAGAGAGCGATAAAAGGAAATGAATAAGATGTAATTTGTTTAGTTTTTTTTTTCCTTTTTTTTTTTTTTGGCCAGAGACAAACACAAAACCAAAACAAACCACTGAATCGACAGGGTCATGTCTAGATATAATAAAACATGGCAATTTGGGTGGGGGTTACCTTTTTGTGCAATCCAGCGATTTGGACAAATTGCGTCATGGTCACGACTCGCTTCCTTGTATCGGCGCGCTCGTTGCTCTTATCTTATCAGCACGTACGTGGCAACGCAGCAACAGACGGCAAGAATGAAGTTCTCGACCCCAAGTGACAAATCGTAAGCTCCGAGCTCCAAGCTTCAAACGCCTTCTGCATAATACCCCTCCGTTGAAACCAGGCGAGATTGTGACAAACGTCTCGTGTCTGGTGGCTATTAAACTGTCACCAAAGATAATCCCATAGACATAATACTTTAAAGACGGAGGGACCTACTGCCGCGACCATGAGTGGTGGATGGAATACCAGTACGCAGTTGTCCATCTCTGGCGTCCGCCATATTCGCTAGCTAATCGCTGACATTCTTTTTTTGGCAAAATTGTCAACCAAAAAATATAGTCGAGTCTGATGCGGTTTGTTCATGCACAAGCAATGTACAGAATGTGTCGAGCGCTATGCTAACCAAAAAAAAACTTGAACTGGTTCCCCCCTCCGGCTGTTTACTGTTGTCAAAAGGGCGTATTCACTTCTCTCATCGAGAATCTCGGAGTCAAAGACGTTCAATTCGAAGAGCTCCTCACCCTCGATCCGTCAGAGCTTGTGACGCTCCAGCCGCTCTACGGAGTCATATTTCTCTTCAAGTACCCGACCGACCGACCGTATGCTACACCCGACGGCCCAATCGACGGCAGCTTTGATCAGGAGGCCTCGCAGCAAATCTTCTTTGCCCGCCAGACTATACACAATGCGTGTGCGACGCAAGCTTTACTCAGCGTGCTCATGAACAAGACGAGCGACGGTGTCGAGATTGGATCCCAGATGCGGGACTTTCGGGACTTCACCATGGTGCTACCGCCGGACTTGCGTGGCGAGGCCCTGAGCAACTTTGATCTGATCAGGGAGGTGCACAACAGCTTTGCCAGAAGCAGTCCCTTTGCCGACGAGACGCAGAGGACGGACGGCGAGGCGGAGGATGCGTTCCACTTCATCGCGTACACGCCCGTCAACGGCATTCTGTACGAGCTGGATGGCCTGCAGCCAGCTCCTATATCCCACGGGCCGTGCGACGCCGACTCGTTCCCCACCAAGATCGTCGACGTGCTGCAGCGGCGCGTGGCTCGCTACGAGTCCACAGAGATTCGCTTCAATCTTCTCGCCATGTGTCGAGACCTGCGCATCCGAGCCCGCGACTTTGGCGACCAAGAGCTCTTGGCCAGGGAAGATGGGAAACGCCGCGAGTGGCACTTTGAGAATGCGCTGCGACGACACAACTTTATTGGCTTTGCCGGAGAAGTGCTCAAGGGCGTGGTGGGCAAGAAATTGGAGCAAGGCGGGGATTCTGCCGTCGATGCTTGGATTGGCGAGAGTCTAGAGCGAAGAAGAGCGGCCGAGCAGGCGGTGCGTAGGGGTGACGGAGATGTGGGCATGGACTGAAAAGTAAAAGTGCCTGGACAAGGCATCTGACTGTTCTTTTCGGTGTCTTGTGTTGCTGATACACAGGCAATTTTATCTCAAGAGATCGTATCAGTCCGTTGTGGTATGGTTGCACCGATAACTCTTTTTTCCTAATTCACCAACAGCCAACCCAATTCGTGGGACAAAAAAAAGAGGACACAGTGATCTTCTCCTTTACATGCCAAAGAAAAGCACTTGAAGGCCACGGAACTCATAACTTCATACACTGCGCGTTATTTATTACAGAACTTAGCGTGTCATAACCTACATTTCATTCAACATGGTTTGTCCCCCCCCCCTTTCATTCGTGTCGTTTTCTTTTGTTTGATTCCTCTTTTTAGAACCCACCCCTCGGGTAACTAATACCACTAAGACGGGAGATGTGCCGTGACGCCTGCAATAAACCAACCGCCCTCGTTCCCAATATTCTTCATGTCTTCCCTTTTTTTCTTTTATCTGCTGGCTGCGGAATAGTCATTAGATATAGTCTTCACTCGCGCAATGACTATGGAGTCATTGCCATTGCTATTGCCATTGCCATGTTCCTCTTTGCCAGAATTGTCCGCGACATGGTCAGCCTCCTCGGGGTTTCGTCTAGCCCGAATTGCTCTAATAAACCATGGCCGGGGGCCGCTGCCCTTCCATGTCCAGTACTCTTTCAAATCGTACTCGCGGGGCTCGAGACGTCCACCACTGACAAAGCTGACGATGCCTATCAGGCCGTTCAAAAGGGTGTATACAAGAATACCACTGTAGGTTGGTAGGATTAGCATCGAGGCTTAGCCTGCAAGATGACGACGAGTACGACGATGACTTTGAGAGAAGGAATGGTGGCCAACTTACGCTATCAAACCATAGGCAACACTGTAGCTGAAAGGTATAAATGCCATAACCACAAAGGAAGGCAGAACGTCGCCAATGTAGTACCAATTGACTTGTGCAATTTGTCGTATCATCATACAACCAACCTTTCGACATTCCATTTCACGTCAGCAAAAAAAAAAAAGAAAGAAATAGTCAAAGTCTTTCCAGAACAGAGGACTCTGTCAGAGCATGTCTTACCATGACGAGTGTGCAGCCCGTTGCCCAAGGGGGTAGAGAGGCAAAGATCGGTGCGAAGAAGATGGAGACCAGGAAGCACAAACCCGTGACAATGGCCGTGAGACCTGTTCTACCGCCTTCAGCTATCCCTGCACCACTCTCTATAAATGCTGTGACGGGAGAGCACCCGAGCAAGGCACCAATCGATATGAAGAAAGCATCTGTACAGTAGGCCAATGTGGAACGCGGGAAGTCCCCGTCCTTGCGGTTGACCACGCCACAGAAACGCACCATGGAGTAAAGAGTAGCGGTGGCATCGATGATGTCAACGTAGAGAAACGTGAAGAGGGCCAGAACAAACTGTGATCCGCTGTTTTTGAATGTCCAGTCGAGCTGATTCAGGGTCTTTTGTACGGGATGCCAAGCAACGATTTGTTTGAAGAATTCGAACCGTGAATTCCCTTCCTCAGTATTAGGAAAGTAGGTGACAGCTGTGTCGCGTCTTTTTTTTTTTTAAAAAAAAAAAGAAACGAAGAAAAGCAAAGAAGAGGAGGAAGAATTAGTGTTAGTCTTCGTAAAGGACTGTCTTCATGAATGGGACCACAAAGGTGAAACTCACGGCCACGAGATCACCGATACAAGAGCAATACCAATGATCATAGCGTATTTAATACGATATGCCATCAAAAAAGCCGTGACAATTCCACCGCAAGTTACAGCGAGCCATAACTGAATAGGTACTTATTCAGTGAATGTATAACAAAAAGACTTCATGCCAGGAGACTCATCCTCTACGTACCTTGGGATTGGTCATCTGGCCATCTTCGCACTCTCCAGTCGTCGTGCTGAGGAGCTCGGCAGGACAGCCAGCAAGAGCAAGAGGTGTTGCAAGACCTCCTCCGGTTATAGCGCCAATACCGACAGAGTACGAGAGTCCAATCTCTGTCAAGAACAATCCGATGCCAACTCCCGTGGCTGTCTTAAGCGTAGATGGAATCAATTTAACAAGCCACTGCCTCATTCCTGTTAAAGCGAGCACAATGAACACGATACCCTCAACAAATACGGCAGTGAGAGCAGTCGAATATGGAATCTTTCCCTTTCCATTAATACCAACAACCTAGAAGCAAATCATCTAATTAGGGATTTTCTTTGAGACACAGCCTTAATATTGGAAGCAGCATATAAAAATTGCTCACCTGAAAGGCAAAGTACGCATTGAGACCCATGCCCGGTCTGGTAGTATAGTATGTAAGTAAGCTGAGGCTTTCAAGGACTACTTTTTATCTCGACTCTATACGTACGCAAGCGCAACAGGAAGATTTGTCGCTAGACCGAACACCAAAGAAGCAATGCCGGAGATGGCAGCTGTAGCGGTGATTAAGTCGCGGCGAACGGCTATTTTTTTTTGTCTCTTGTCAGATAAATTCGATCATGTTGGAAATTACTCTGTCTCAGTGAAACGAACCCTCTTTGCATGACTTGAATTCAGGTATATTGTCACAATCGTCTTTGACAGCCAAGTCACAAATACACGGCCCCCCAGTTTGCGACAGCAGGGACGCCTGTTGTGGGTGAGAAAGTCGAATATTTGAACGTGGAGCGAAGTAAGACCAACATTAACAGAGATAATATAGGCCATCGTGGCAAATGTGGTCAAGCCAGCTCGAATTTCCCTACAAAAGGTG
Organism: Claviceps maximensis; assembly: GCA_018360255.1. Taxonomy (NCBI): domain Eukaryota; kingdom Fungi; phylum Ascomycota; class Sordariomycetes; order Hypocreales; family Clavicipitaceae; genus Claviceps; species Claviceps maximensis. Next base: position 81,751 of record SRPZ01000027.1, read on the forward strand.
GTGTTTTCTATGCAGTCAGGCTAATACAAAACGTCAGTAGTTGATCCATGTTTTTTTCTTTCTTTTTTCTTTTTTTCTTTTTTTGCCTTGGACTTTAATTCACGAACGTGATTGCCACCAGCGAGGCGGAAGTAATACCCCAGACGAGATTTTGCGACCCATTCATTGGCGGAAACAAAGAATTTACGCAACTCGGCCAGGACGTTGGGCTGCTCTTGCTTGGATGGCGTAGTCATGATGATGGAAAGGGTTGTACGATGAGTGTCCTGCAGAGCCTATGAAAGTCGTGGTGAAGAATTCCAATGGTTTGTCTGGCTCGTATATGATTCACACTGGCAATGTCGCACAATGAGCATGAGCTAAAAGAAAGGTCCAAGCTGGGAACTGGGAGCAAAGCCAGTAAAGTAGTCGGAGGAGTTGGCGTAAGGGGAGCCGTAAATGAAGCCAGCACGAGACGAGGTCGGAGGCACCAGCTTCGTCCTGCAGCTGACACCAAAATGATGGGCAGCCGTAGCAACTGTCTGGCGGCGGCAGAAGTGGCAAAAGCTGCAAACGTGGCCAGCTGGCAATGACAGGCGACGACTGGAAACGACTGGCGACGACTGGAAACGACTGGCGACGACTGGCGAGAGATGGTCTGGTGTCTAACCACACCTGCAGCTTAGAGTCTGACGTTTCTCTCGAATCGGTACCTACTACCTTGGTACCTTAGTAGGAACCTACTGACTATAGTAGGTAGGTACTTATCCAGAAGAGCTTGATGACTCCTCATGATACTCGAGGCTTGCATGAAAATGTCTCCTTCCCACATGCAGGTGCACAAACGCCACACGACCCGGGGCCCCGGGCTGCGAATAACTTGTCGACCGCCTTTCCAGCCAGCAGGATTCAAAATCCGATGGGTCTGCTTATCCTGGGTACATACTATGTACAACCTACATGGAAAACATTCCAACGCAGGAGGAACTCAGCTTTGACCTCCTTTGACCTCTCAGCACACTGTCCCGTCCTGTCCTTGGGCCAACAAGGAATCACGATGAGCGCTTGTACTGCAAGCCATGGACAATGCGAAACGTATTGGATGTGAGTTGTCACGACTCACAAGTCTGTGTAGATGCCGAGCTTGGTGGTAGTAGACGTTGACGACGAAAGCCGACCACCAGATACCTATCTGGTAGGTGTAGGTAGAGAGGACTGAGTAGGTAGGTACCTCCCGGAACTGGCCAGCCTTTGATACTACCTATTGGTAGGTACCAAGAAGCCACCCTACAATTAATTGGCAGACGATGAGCTGACTGAGATTAAACTCACACGAATCAAGGATGATGAGTCTCATCTGTTTGAAAAGGGTTTTTTGTTATGTTGAGAGGCCCGGATAACTCTTCAAGGATAAGCCAACGTAGTCGCGTTACTCTCCATTGTATGGTGGAGTGGTTGATCGACTCCTCTGTTTGTACTACTGTTTCGCAAGAAAACTGCAATGAGCCGGTCTAGGGGATGAATATCTTGTGGGAAGCCGCGGGAATGCAGGAGTGCATAAGAAGGGGAAGACGGTCGAGAATCGGTAATAGCCGAGAAGTTGGAAGATAATAAATCATGCTCGAATCTGAGACGCAGCCATTTGTTTCGAGGGAGTATGGTAGAGCCGATACGACGATTCGGGTCACGCCAAGTGCTTGCGACCGTGATAAGTTCTGTCTTCTTTTCTTACATACATACATACATACATATGTACTTGTCGAACTGAATCCACGGTGAAAGAGGTCAGGAGGACAGAGCACGAGCCACCAGCGCGCGATTCAGATCACGTCTCGCAGGCAGAGTGAAGCTCGCTTAGGACAGGAGAAAAGCCAGAGGGTTGAGCAAAGAAAGGAGATGAAAAAAAGAAATGCGTTTGCAGAGCGACTGTTCTCTGGGACTGCTCGGTCGCGCCAACACTGCGGCTATCCTCCCAACGCGGCAAGCTACGTTGCCTTCTTCACATACTTATCCAGTTCTGACTGAACCACTGTCCGCCATCAACCTATCAACCGCAACTACCTATCGTCTTACCAAGCGCGGCCTCTTAGTCACTATTGATCATATTATCCCACGTTTCTTGAAGTTTCACAGCAGCGATATCGTACATTCAATAGAGCTTCAGCTGCCGCGCAAGACTGGTTGCTATTTTCTTCGACACCTCCCTCTTTATTCGCTGTTGAAAGCAGATGGGTGTGTCTGAAGAGCTGACAGTCGGCGACACCATCACTCTGCACCTCAGCTGGGCCAAGAAGGAGAAGAAAAAAAAGAAGATTGTGAAATCACCAAGAATTTAAGAAACACTAAAACTAAAACAACAAGTCTTGTGGTTCGCAGATGACTTTGTGTTGGCGCGAATCAAGCCAAGTTCGCTGAACCGCACGCGTAAAGAGACCAGCTCTGTTCGAGCTTTCTCCCTGATCTATGAACGCTCCGCTGCTCTGCTATCTTGAGTTCCAGATAGGTTTCATTATCCTACTCTTCTTTTTGCTTTATTTTCGAGTCCTTACTTCGCCGCTCCGCTCAACTCCATCCCGCGTTGTCACACTCGAACTGCCCGTCCGTCTGATGTGTTGTTTCAGCAACCAGAGCGGCTCGCGATTTGATACCACAGGGCGAACAAGCCTTCTCAGAAGCTCCGAATACGCCCTTGCCAGCCGAAGCCGACGATAAACCCCATTTTTCTTTTCTTTTCTGCTCTCTTTCTCTTTTTGCCATGTGGGATGTGGCTTGGACGGACCCAAACAAGGAGTTGGTTGGGCAGTATCGCGCCAGAAAGGACAAAGAAGGCAGTGAAAAGATTAAAAACCTATCAAGGCACTCTGATTCGACCACAAGTTCGAAAGGTTCGAGTCAGTCTGCATTATCTCGCCTTCGAACAAAGGCGGCAAGGCAGTCTGCTTCTTCCAAGGAGTCCACCGAACGAGAAAGTTCTGCACTCTTGAGATACACCACGCCGGAAGCTTCATCAATGAGTCTTTGTAGTATCGAGATGTCTGGTGGACTCTTGGACGCGAGCATTGGCCGTTCGATGCCCAGCGCTTACCAGCTTGCAACAGAGCACAGGGCAAGCAGCGTCGCTGTCTCAGCCAATGGCCACAGCATGATCTCTCCCGCGAGTATGTTTGCCAAGTATTTAAATCAACACGTCGATTGCAAAAGAAGCTCAACTGCATGCGAGGCGAAAGCGACGTCATCAACCTGCCCCTCCCCCTCCTCTTCGACTCCTCTGGTGTCTCGTGTAGCTAACCCACCTGTTCGCCGCAGTAACCGCGTCTTCTACTATAACAAGTGCACCATCGGATTTGGATGACGTGTTTTCCCCTGAGCCAACAAGGGGAAAGCGGGATAAATTCCTAGCAACGAGATACAACTATCAGCGGTCGTGTGAAAGACTTGCAGATGGGATAAGGGGTCCCTCTGACCTACGGAGTCCCGTCAGACAGTCGTTCAACTTTTCTTATGGCCACTCGCAACAATCACCAACGAGGTTGTAAGCCCGATGGGAGAATGAAGAAAAAGATCCATAGCTTATCAGAGAAAGAAAAATGGTAGCTAATCTAGTCCTTGTTTTTCCTCTCACTAGAGCACATGCTGCAAAATATACCATGATAAATGGAGATGATCAGGATGAACCGATTCCTCCGGCGAGATCGCCTCTGCGACCTGCGACTCAAAAGTCTCATGCAGCAACAAGGTCCATCAATAACACCTCCTCCTGGCGCAGACCTAGAGATTGGGATCCGACGACGCTTATGGCGGAAACACTCAGTGACGATGAAGCAAAAGAGCTAGTCAAGGAGGTAGAGTATATGGCTCGGGCGCCGCCAGCCGTGGCATTAGCAAAGCTCAAGCAACCGTACAACAGTAATATGAGCTTGGAGGATCATCGAAGACTCAGAGATGAGAAGGAAAGATGGATGCTTTCTGCACTACAACATATGGACCAAAACGGGCATCATTCCACAGCAAGGGATATGACGACGGACGTGTCCAAAGTGGAATCGACGGCCGAACAGCGCGGGCCGAGGGAAAAGCTGTTGGCACTTTATGAGCCTCAATGTACGGAGCTCTCACACTTCCCTTTTCTTTTTGGTGTCGCGGTATGCTCTGAAGGTCTGAAGCCTGGTTTAGTCAAGCTAACATGGTGATTTTCGTCCCACCAGTTTCAGCTCGTTACTTGGCCGCATTCTGGTCGAACAAAGACGTCCACCATCTTTCGGATCGTCCGCTATCGTTCAAGGCGGCGCCGAACCTTTGCGCAATTTTCAAGCCGTCGATATGCACACCATTTCCCGAGCTTGCCGCCAAATTTGACACTGTCCAGTCTATGGTACTACCCGCGCTGTGCAAAGGATCCGAGGTGCTCCCTGTTTTGAAAAGCATCAATAATTGCCTTAAGCCAGGGGGATCGTTCAACCTGATCATTATAGATTCAATCCCCCATGTAGATGCCTTTGGGCCAAAACTGAGGGCCTGGTTCATGAGGAACATTGTCCTCAATCTTCGACAACAGTCACGAGACCTCAACCCGAGCCTCAGTCTGCCGAATTCTCTATCCAAGGCATCATTAAGAGGTCCCGGAAGCATGCTGACCACGACGCGGTTTTATGCCAACCCTCAGAGTACCGGTCGGCACGGAGTCGAGCAAGACGGGACCTCGACAAGCCCCAAGGGAGGAGATAGGCAAGTTCGAGCAGAGCTAAGGAGCATGGCAGGACGGATGCTCTGGAAAGAGGTTTGGGGCCAGTTCGTGACGTCGGATACTTGGTGGTGGGAAGAAGACGAATGCATGCAAGAGTGCCTCGAGCTCGGGACTTTTTGGGAGTATCACTCTGTGCAAGCTGTGAAGGCAGATTGAGGGCATATGCGTACGCATACATGTATGTAGGCACCTCGGGTTGAACGGAACCATAAAACTTGAAGCAGATAAAAAGCCGACATGCCAAATCTGCGGCCTCTTGAAAGCAAGCTCATTTCCGAACGAACGAATCAGCAAACTCACAAATTTGTCAATGCCACATCCCCATTATCATGAAGACGAGTCAAGACTTTTCCGCACAGAAGCGACAAGTGGTCTGACGCCTCCCAGCAGATTTTCGTTTGGGGTGTTTTCTTTTTTCCCCCGAGGATCCGCATGCCAAGCGCTCTGTGTGGGCAGCGAGGTTCAATTTCGACTTCGTATTCCAGCCTTTTGACGTATCAGCGAAAGCTCAGTCAATCGGGAGGCCGGATCGGTGAAGACAAGAAAAGGAGGACAAAAGGAGAAGAAGAAGAAACGACTAGTGGCGCACTGCAGATCAACAATACATTGTTTATGCACAAGTGAAACCCCGTAGTTCGTTACCGAAAATTTTGAGAAGTCTGGTGAGTTTTTCTTCTTTCTCTGAAACTGAGACTTTTTTTTCTTTTTCTTTTCTTTTTCTTTTTCTTGAGAATCAAGCTTGATTCTGTTACAAACTCGGCCAAGTCTTCATTGGTACCTACCCGGCAACACGGCCGGCTTGTATCCAACCGATCTCTTCTCTCACGCCCAGGCCAGGCCAGACCACCGCGGGGCTTCCCGACGAATCTATTTCAATGTCTCGAAAACATCCAGTCGAGACTGACAACCGAAAGGCAACGGTAGAGAGACAGGGACACAAGAGGGGGGTGTATGGCAAATGTGACCAGGGGGCGTGCGTGGGACAAAGGGACGAGGCAACGGCCGTCAATACGGAAATAAGTCAAGGGAGACGGCGAGGGAAAGAGTCAGGGGAAGGGAAAAAAAGAGGGAGAGAAACGGATGAAAATGAAAAGGGGATGCTTGTGTGGAATAGCTGGCAGTTTTCTGCTCTACATGCTGTTCTATAGCATTTGTGGTATGGTACACTGTGCACTGCATAAATCTTATGATCTAGCTCTGCATTTTTCATCCCGTGGCTAGAAGCGACATTTCGTCGCATCAACCGCCCAGATATTGATGGGAAGTGACGTCGCGAGTAGATGACGGGATATCAAGATAAAACATGACAAAACCAAAACATCGGCTATCACCGTTTAACACTACGCATCACCGCGCATCACCGTCCAGATGGACCACGGCCGCGCACCGCACGCTATTGCTGCATCTCTCCAGCCCTGCACGCCTCCACATTTAACTCCACCCCCTCGTCGTCCCACGCGGGCAAAGAGTCTCGGCTCTCGGGGTGTGGGCCTATCCAACGGCCACACTGTACGCTTGCACATGGATATGAACAGTGGGCGGCTCGCAGGTACTGCCGAGAGCGCTCTTGCACGGCAATTTGCCGTGAAAAATGCTGGCAAGTACCCGGGCACGCTGGATAGTACTTGCACCTCGCATGAGACACCAGGCACTGTCGCCTCTTGCATAATCCCCTTCTTCTCCCCCCCCCCCCCCCCCCCCCCCCCAAAAGACCCAGCGGCTCCGGATCCCCTGACGTCGCCAAAACATTTCAACAATCAACTCCGCTCTCTCCTTTCCTTCAAGTTGGAGGCCGAAGCCGAAAAGTGTGAGAAAGGAGAGAATGACTCGGTAGGTGGCCACGAGTGTAGACTGTGTTTCGATGAGGATGGTGATGGCGATGGTGACGATGGTGGCAGGTCGGCAAACGCAGCAGTCTTACGAGCACAGGTCTGCGAAGAATTGAGCGTCTTACCGGGCCCCTTACCCAGATACTTATCCTTTTTAGAACAGCGCCGGATATCCCATGTACATAGCTGCGAATCCATACCTGTACGTGCCGTGCCGGTGTTGATCGATTCGACAGACGCGCCACTTGGAGAGCAATACGCGGCGAGTCCGGAAGACACATGTCTTCCCGGGTACCTACCTACCTACCTACCTACCTACATATGTACATACATACATATGTATGTATGTACCTACGTCGTGCCTACAGACCACGCAGAGGTATCTGGTCGGATGCGCAATACTCTCCCGTCCGAGTCTGGAGGCGTGCGGCCGAGCACCGGCGAGGCGGGCAAAAACTGCCTGCCGCGTGCTGGCGGGTGACGAGGCAAGGATCAGACTCTCGGACGCTTGTTGCGGCACATGTGTCAATGGCATAGTAACGATTTGTTCTGCCGTCTTGGATACGCGGCACGTTTTATGCCGCCGCCGCGCAAAGGCGATGGATGGGATGACGGCACACACAGTGTGTGGCCTTGCGTATTTGCGCAGGAGACGGTCTCGTTGCATTCTGTTTCTGATTTCCCCGGGTGTCCGAGCAATGGGCAGCAGCTAGGTAGCTACTGACTGAGTGGAAAAGAATGCAAAAGACTACTATTGATTTAGAGAGAGAAAAAAAGAAAAAAAAAAGAGATAATGAAAAGGCATGTCTATGTCTATGTAAAACTCCTCAATTATGTTCATCAACTTGATTATATTTTGGCGCGTTGATTGGCTAAATTCGAAATACCTCTTGCGATGCGCAGAACAAGTACAACACGCATGCGACTGACAAGCGAGCCCAGCTTGCCAGGCCCGTATCTGTCCCGGAACTGCCCACAAAAGACTGTTACACCGGGATTGTCATGCCTCAAAAGTCTCCAAGCTTTCCCGTCAAAAGCTCGTTTATCCACTACGAGAAATCGGTTCTCGTTGGGACATGTGCGCACAACACGGATCGAGTACACCACTGTATGCATGTATGTACATATGTCAATGGCAAAGTCGAGCCAGGAAAGTGAAGAGAAGCATCCATATCGTCTATCGTCTGGTCATGAAGGCGCTCATTACCCCACCCCCCCTTTTTGCTTTTTAAAGGAAAAAGAAAAAGAAAAAAAAAAAGAGAAAAAAACCAATGTATGGTTGTGGTTATGGTTGTGTTCAACTAGACCATCAGATGCAGAACCATCCATCGAGGTCCCAATACATCATATCAAAACGAAACAAAACCAACGACAACATGCTCGCGGTGCGACAAGCTGTTGCGGTCATGGCACAAAAATCGCGACTCCAACGTCATCCATGTTGGGGAACCCCCTGCCCTCCACAATGGATGGATGTGTATATATATGAAAGTAATGAAAATGAATTTTTTCTTTTTTGAAAAAAAGACGTTCATGAAAATCTCAGATTGACGTAACAGCAACGGTAACATCAATGCAAGAATCCACATCCAAGACATAATTTAGGACTGATGGCTAGCATCTGCCGAGTTTGTCCTGGCCCTGGCCAGTTCCGTCGTGCTCTCCGACGCAAAAGTCTTGGTACTGCCTGCAGAAGGACCGAATTGGGATCGACGCTGCTGACGAGCGGTCACCCTGCTCATTCTTTGACGTCTCTTGCCACCCTCATCAGACGACAGAACGGACGGCTTTCTTATCCGGAAATGATCTATCAGTTCCTTGCAGGCCGACCACGACGTCGTCGCGTAGATGATGGCGTTCCAGAATCCCTGCAGCGGCAGCACAAACGCGCTCATAAACTCCAGAGGTATCGACGTCTTCTTGTCGTGGATCAGGGAAAACACGCGGTTGGCGCTCGACGGGATCCACGTGATGATGATGGCTGTGAAGAACAGAATCGAGCACTTTGTGTACGACCAAGCTGCGTTGTTGAGTTCGTGGTTGCGTCGACGGGTCATGTTGGCTGTCCTTCGCGGTGGCTGTTGTGACAGAGACGTCCCCCCCCGCTTCGACGACATGACGTCGTCCTTGTCGTGATGTGACGCGCTCGTGTCCGCCGTGATGTGGACCGAGTAGACTCCGCTGGGACTGCTGGAGTCCTGTCTGGGGCCGTCCATGGGATGGATAGGATTCATCTGACTGAGAAGGAACGCGTCATATGCAATTACCTCGGTCGTGACAGTCACTTCTGTGGTTCGCGTTGTGGTGACGGTCTCGCCGTTGAACGACAATGAGTCAGGATCGGAAGAGTGGAAGCCTCGTAGTTGCTTTCGTTTTTCGTATATGGTACGGCCTGCTCGAAGGTAGATGAAGAAAGTGACGAAAATCACTACCCTGTGTGATGATGAAGTTAGTTGACATGATCTTTGTTTCGCAAGTCAAAGGTGTGTGTGTGTGTGTTTAGAGACCGTCATAATCTCAAGTCCAGCTGGCTTACCACACAGGACCATAAAAGATGGCAATCCGAAGAATATCCCAATCTTGCGAGATCCAACACCACAGCGTTGCGTTGCCATAGACCCGCACCCCTCCGGAAGTTTTGATGAAGAGAAACGCCACAGCCGGTATTGCCGGCAAACCGTAGCACCCAATCAAGTATGGTATTTCCATTTTTCGCAACCGCACGGCGTCGAATTTGTAGTAAAAGGTAAGGTACACATTAATCGCCATTGCCAGGGTCCAGAAAGCATCCGCGGGCATGAAGCTGTTTGGCACAAGAAACGAGTGTCGAGTTTTTGTCAGCATACATACACCATCGCCACAAACAGCAGAACGAGTCCATAAGAGATCTTGTTGAGATGGGATTCTGTGTTGAGCACATGCTCGGGGACATACAGTTGAATGAGACTTGCTTGGAATTGGCAACCGAGTGAATTCACGTCGCTTAGGTATGATCGCGACATCAGAGTCCCGACAACTGTAAACAGATTGCCGAATGATGCATAGAAAACGAGTCGGTTGATTGGCTTGTGGAAAGACGTCGAACAACAAAAGGTAACGATGATGAACAGACATCCCAAGAGCGACAAGACGGAGCATGCCCGCTCTATCGTGCTGATAGCCGTGAACCGACCATCACCCATGGAGTTCATGGCCGAGGTGTCGCCTCGGGAGGACTCGTTGCGCGTGATTGATCCCCTCCACAAGTTGTAAAGTTGCAGAGATTCGAGCAACAGATATTGCAATAATCATGAAGAGGAACGTACTGAATGGACTCGACGTCTTCTTTCCGTGGTCAAAAGGACTACAATATTTTCTTCCCACCGACAACTGGGACCTGGTAGCGTTTAATAAACGGCAAACCTCTGGCAAGCAAGGATGCCACCTCCAGGAACTATGAGGAAGAGATGATGTGCTAACCCGCTCGCGCAACTGACAAGGAATGCAGAGGTAAGAGGGCTAACAATGTCGAACCAGGCGTCCCTATTATGGGCCAGGCACAGGAGCATTTCTGATAAGCGAAAGCAAGGCGGCCGATCGTTCAACTGAAGGGTTGCATTACAAAGTATGCGTTGTGGGGGGGAGGGCAGGCAGGGCAGGCAACGAGAGGAGAGGCAAAATGACTCCATACAAAAGATTTGTGCAAACAGGCAGACTGATGGACTTGTTAGGTGTCAAGACTTTGGCAACAAAGCCGAAGATATGGCCGATAGAATAAAGTTAAAGGCCGTTGGGGCATCTGCTCGCCCACGTACGCCCACGGCAGTGTGGCTCGACTCACCTACATGTATAAATGTATGGACGTACATGTGTACATACATGTGCGTATATGAATGAATGTACACATGTTCATACACCAGAATTGAGCTATTTGTGTCAGAACGGCCAGGGGAGTCTTTCACAGGGAGAACAAAGTTGCATGGGACTTCTCGTGACGGTTCTGCAGCGGTTGGCGATGTGAAACAAGGAGTCCGGAAGCCCGCGTATCCTGGTGACACCCATGCCATGTAGTTGCGGGACATGGATGAAACAGGAACTGATGACGCCAGCAGGGTCTTTGTCTTAGGGGAAAAAAAAAATCGGGAATCAGATTCGTCTGTGGTGCATGTCTCTGTCTAGCTAGGTCTGCGCCGGTACCGTCGTTCATTTTTTGCAACCCTGAACAAACGGACCACTACAGAGACCGTACACTGTACAAGTCGACATTAGATAAAAATACGGCATGCATGTATGCTTATGTATGTACTGTGTACGCGACATTGGGCGCAATTTGTTCCGTCATCCGCTTATGCATTAGCATCTGGGGCTTTGATTCCTCCCTCCCCTTCCCATGTTGTATGCCAGGGGAGGTGGGCAGGGGTTTATTATTGTACAAGATGTGTACATATGGCAACCGACGTCCGGGCAGACTCACAGTCGATTGTGTTGAAGGCATGTGCTCACTAGGGTTCGAGGCGTCGCTAGTCTTCATGACCAAAGATTGCTCATTTGCAGGGGGAAAAAAATAAAAAAAAAAAAAAAAAAAAATCATTCGCTCAGGCGACAATGAGGCAGGCAGGTGATCCCTTGCCAGCACCTCCTGTGCACCACCACAAGGAATGGCCTTGACGTGACTGTGAGCCGCTGGTGAGCCGTGGCCCGTGAGTCGTGCGCGTTTGTAGGCTGATGTTGAGAACTCCGCATAGCGTAGGGACAGCTTGTTGAAGAAACAATGTTGTAATTTAGTGGAGCTGAGGCAAGACGTGGGCGTATAAGCTCTGTATAAATAACGGGATCGCCGGCGAAACAAAGGCTGTGAATCAAATCAATGCACTGCGAAAGCCTTGTCGCGATGCTACCACGGCTACGCTAGGCGTCGGGCCGGGCAGGCTAGGTGTGATACGTCTCATTTGTCTTTTGCTTTGAGGCCAGACCTTTTCAGGTGCAAGGTCGTTGGCCGTCGTTGGAAGTTGTTGGCGAACAAAGAGGCCGCAATGATAGCAAACATAACCGTCAGATGAAGGAACTATTAGGGCACCAGACAAGAACAACATTTCTGTCACCTGACAGATGAAGCAAAGCTAAGCGCCCTCTGGTTGGGTTGTGGACGAAGATGAGTTTAGCCTCTGCCCGTGCCTGACCAGGTTTCGGATTCTACCGTCGTTGTACGTACGTGCAGACAGACGTACGACGCACATTGACGAGAAACCGCCATTATGCTGATCTCTATCGGAGTCTGAGGATTCTGACATCTTGTCGCCCGATCGGGATCCTATGTGCGATTGTGTGCATTGTGTGCATGGTGTGGATGTATTTGTCCAGGCTGTCAAGCAAAGACTCGTCGGCGGCGCATCACGTGGTCGGTAAGTGTCGGTGATGGAGAATCTGGGGAAGTTGGCGCAAGTCGGGCACGTGTTGGCCCTGGCGACTCGACCCCTTTCTCGAGAGCTCCCTGCTGCTCCTGCGCCCTTCCTTCTTCCTTCTTCCTTTCTCGGTCTTCGATCTTCGTTCTTTTGTTCTTTCGTTCTTTGCCAGGAGGTTGTCTCGGCTGTTGCGCATGCCAGCTGAGATTAGTTTTGTGGGAACCTGTGTTTCGGCCCCGACAAGCGTGCTGAAGAATGGGGTCAAGTTCAGGTTCAGCACGAGGCCGACGGGCTGTGCGCACCAAAACCCCGGCCAACAGAACGACGGGATTTATTGGTACGGGAGGCTTGGACTGGGGGCAGCTATGGAATGACTGACTGGAGCCGTTTGGTGGCAACAGCAAGGCTGCAGGTGCAGGTGCAGGTGCAGGTGCAGGTGTCTTCTGCGTCCTGTCCATGTCCTCGCGCCTGCCTACTCTAATAATCCTAGTATTGGCTGGTTGGCTGGCGGATGCTCCTTCCTGGTGATGCTCTGAGTGATTGACATGAATTATGATTACGGTCCCTTACTCTCACGTATCACTTCTATTCGCACTTACTTGCCGTGCGGACCGTGCATTCCACGCACAATAGAGGCAGCGACCCAACCTTCCGCGAGACACATCACGACTTGATCGACCAGTACGGACTTGGGCACCCTAGCCCTTATCCGCGACCAAACACTCAGACTGGGCCTTTTTCGCGAGTGCCAAGTGGTGTCAATCACAACAGGCCGAGAATGGTCCTCCTCACTGTTGCGGAAAGTCACTTGTCCCCGTGCCGGTGAGACACGTCACACGTAGTGCCCAAGCAAGTACCTGGCTGCCTGCCTGGGATGGTGAAACGGTCTAGTCACGTATTTCCTAGTCCAACCCGCGCGCCACTATTCTACATCTGGCGGATTTAATGAATGGATAGCAAAAAGTCGTCGCGCGGATAGCAGTGCTCGTGAGAAAAGACTTCTCTCACCCCACTATTGCTTTCGTATGTGGAAACCCTCTGTCATCCCACAGATGAAAATACAAAATTGCCCTGTCTCAGCTCTACTTAGATAAAAGTACAATCGACGACTGAGAAGCCTGATCCTTCCTCGGCCGCCGTTTCTCCTCACCTGGCGTGAAATCCGACGGGGCCCAAATTTCCTCATGCCTGGCAAGATCGTCACCGTACATTACAAGCTTGAGGCAACCAAGACTTTCCGCTCCAAGCGACAAAAATTGTTCTTTCCACTTCTCGTGTCACCAATATGTCACATCTACCACGTTGTCTGACGCCCATCTGATGCGGCTTGGCCAGAGATAAGTATCTGGAAGACTCTCGTTTCTCATGATGAATGTCTAAAAAAAAAAAAAAAACCCCAGTCACCACACCTCCACAAGAACTCGGCAGCTTGATCAAGATGCCTGATCTAATCTTTTTTGATTTAACATCTTGACCTGAAGCGACCAGTCTCATCGACTCTTGACTTCAGAGTCTTGGTGATGGCCTCTCCAATCAGGTTATCTCCTGGATCGCGAATTCCATATGGCAGCAGAGCGAGTGCGCGTATCTCTGATTATCGGGTGCCGGTACCTCATTTGCGCGGAACAGCGCCGCCGTTCGCTTCATGCCCATCCCTCCCATTAACGTACACAGCAATTCTTCGAAATCAAATATACTGCACAAAGTTAGAGCGATCAAGTTTCTTGGAATGAATCCCGCCTCGACCACTGGATGTCAGTACTTGTCTCCTTGGCTCTTTCAATCCGTGAGCACCTGATCTGATAGAAAGATAGCAATGTTGTCTCATTGCTTCCCAATGATGACAGGGCAGAGATTACGAAAACTCATAAAAGGGCCCTCGTTCGGTCGATTGCCGGGCTTCGCTGCAACTGAAAGTGTCTTGTGACCAGATTCAAAGTGGCCTGATACTTCTTGCGAAGAGGTGTTCGATACATGCATTCGTATTCTGGTACTGAATGGAATGTTCTTTACAATGATCCGCGTGAGAAATGGTCTCACACATTCTTGTTACAGCTGCTCTACATTGGCCGATCAATTTTCATATTGACCTCGAACACATCAGGGGCGTCAGAGATAGTTGCTAGTGGTAGGGATGAACTATTGAGCCTCGTGTCTCTAGAGGTATCTGCAACTGATGTATGGCAAACACGCCGGACGTCCTCCAATGGTGTTGATGTGTTTCGGATTTCTCACTTGAGTGTTGCGCCGAGGCTCAGTTCTTGGCCACCTTCCATTTGTTATGGAACCTTCCCGTCGATGAGTTTAGACACGCCACCATCCGGCATAGTCTTCTATCCTTTTACAAACTCGGTTTTGAGGCACAATGCAAGCATTAAGCCCAATGGATCGCAGTTGATGTGATAGGACCAATTTATAGCAGTAGAGTTGAGGCTTGCATTGATGGTGAAAGAGTCGGCAAACCACAAGTTGGTGAGACTGTATAATAAGCTCTATATCTTCATCCCGCCTACTAGAGTCAGCCATAGTGTTTCGCAGATGATGTTACAGCTTTTGGTCAGGGGGTTTCCTTGGATGCTATCAGAACCAACACGACCTGGATGGTTTTAAAGTCGTTTGACGACCCCTGGAGTAGCAGCGGCTACAAGACTCTGTTAGAAACAGAACAGTGAAATCTGTAAAGACCGCCACATACTTATTCAAATATCCAGACTGTGGATAGACCATCTGAACTCGTACCGAAAGTGATGAGCTGAGAAATCTGCGGCCTGGTAGAGGATATATATACACTTGTCTAGAAAATACTAGAAATAGGTCGGTCAATGGTTTCTTTTTTCGGGCCAAGAAATTGCCTGTTCATAAGGATGGAGATGAAAATTTACTCACTCTTCCTTCGTGGTAACTGCTTCATTAAAGAACACCAGATACCAGTATGCTAAGAAATGGGAAAATACCCATCAACAGGCCAGAGAGCAGAAAGCAGAAAGCAGAGTCGTCGGCAAGGTCATCTTCATTTTTCGTCTTAAGGAGAGAGAATCTCTCAAATAAGACATAGCCGAGTGAAGGAATGCCATTAGGTGTAGTGTTGGCCGGAAATGTGATTACCGGTTTTTTTTTCTTTCTCATAAATCGCATGCCTTTCCTAGTATTCTGCGTCCAAGGTAAGTACCATGAGTTCGATGTCAACGTTCAAGCAATACAAGTGGGGCGCTGCCGCCGCCACCACATTCGCGCCTTCTTTAGTGTCGGAGGGACGTGTCTGGAATCAATTAACACCATACTCTTTGAGTGAAGGAGTGGTTCCCCGTCGCAATTCAGGATTTAACTCTTCCACCTTCCATCACCGACGATGTGTGAGTTCTGTTTGCAAGCCTCAGAAAGCGACGACTGATGTCGTGTCATTGCGATGCCGTCATCATCGTTGCATGCATCATCGCCCCCAGACACCCGTGCGGTCAGACGATCCCAATTCACGTATCGTCAGCTGAGTCAACTGGCTTCTTTCGCCACATCCAATCCTCTCCGGGTTGTCGCTCATGTCGACCTTGATGCATTCTATGCACAGTGTGAGATGGTGAGACTTGGAGTGCGCGAAGACCAGCCTCTCGCTGTGCAACAATGGTGAGAATCCCAGTTTTTCAAATACTCCTAAGCAACATGTTTCAGCAAATAGAAGGATGAATCCTCATACGCTCCACAGGCAAGGACTCATTGCGATCAATTATCCAGCACGCAGTTTCGGGATTGGCAGACATTGCAACGTCGACGAGGCAAAGAAACTGTGTCCTGGTCTGATTGCTCAGCACGTCGCAACATGGCGAGAAGGGGATGACAAATGGGCGTACCGTGATGACGCGGCTGCACACATCGCCACGGACAAAGTGTCACTTGATCCATACAGGTCGGAGTCCAGAAAGATTCTCGCTGTCGTCAAGAACAGCCTTCCACGTGATTTACAGAAGATTGAGAAAGCTAGCATCGACGAAGTGTTCCTCGACTTGTCAGCTCATGTCCATGCGGTCCTACTAGAACGATTTCCAGAGCTCTCGGCCCCTCCCCCCTATGACGATCCCACGGAGAAGCTTCCTCTTCCTTCAATCGCGGCTCTTGACTGGCAAGCTGATGCGTTGGTGGATTTGGAAGAAGAGCAGGAGAGCCAAGATCCAGACTGGGACGATGTGGCCATCTTGATTGGATCAGAGATTGTACGAAGTGTGCGCGCTAAAATCCGGGAGCAACTAGGATATACCTGTTCTGCGGGTATAGCCAGTAACAAGATGATTAGCAAGTTGGGTTCTGGTTTCAAAAAGCCCAATTCGCAGACGGTCGTGCGGAGTCGTGCGGTGCAGGTCTTTCTGGCAGACTTCAAGGTGACGAAGATACGGAACTTGGGCGGCAAGCTCGGAGATCAGGTCATATCCACGTTCAAAACAGACATTGTGGAGGAGCTTTTGGCTGTATCATCGGATCGTATGAGAGCCAGTCTCGGCGAGGAGACGGGATTATGGCTTCACAACACCATACGCGGTATTGATGTCAGCGAGGTTAATTCAAGGACACAAATCAAGTCTATGTTGTCTGCGAAATCATTTAGACCCAGCATCAATACGGAGGAACAAGCGGTCAAGTGGCTGAGGATCTTTGTCGGCGATATATTCTCTCGATTGGTCGAGGAAGGAGTATTAGACAATAAGCGACGGCCACGTTCCATCAACCTGCATCACCGACACGCCGGCCAAACTCGGAGCAGGCAAGGGCCGATACCTACAGGTAAAGCCATCAATGAGGACTTTCTGTTTCAGTCTGCGAAAGAATTGCTTGGGCAGATCGTCTCGGAAGGAAATGTCTGGCCGTGCGCAAATCTCAGTCTTAGCGTCGGAGGATTTGAAGATGGTGTCAAGGGAAATATGGGCATTGATGCTTTTCTTGTCAAAAACGATGAAGGCACATATACACGTTCCAGATCACCAGACGGCCGACTAGTTGAAAGCGAGGAACGGTCCAATAAAAAGTCTCGAAATAAACGCAGTGGAATACAACGGTTCCTCTCCAGGGAGAGCGATGAAAACAGCGAAGGAAAATACGCTGGCGCTGCCATTGCCGAAACGTCATGTCCGAATCCAATGATAGGCTCGACAGCGCAAGTGGAGGATCAACCGCGAAGATCGATAAGCGAATTCTCATGCCCGCGATGTGATATCACGTTTGACGAGGCACAGGACCTACAAAGCCATCAGGATTGGCATATGGCAAAAGATCTCCACGAGCAAGAACGGGTCGGGCAGACACCAGTCCAACGTGTTCAACGCCCCGCTGCCTCTCACAATTCCAACTCCAGGGGGTCAGGTCCAGGATCAAAACGACATCGGGAAGGCAAGCTCGAACGGGGCCAAAAGAAGCTAAACTTTGGTTGAGAGACGATAAAGAGGATGGCAGCTCTGATCGTGTCTTGAATCATTTCTTCTTGGCGCATATGCTCCATGATTCGGATTCGACAACAACAATCTTCCCGGTGCTGGAGTTTCAAGGCGAAGCAGACACGGTATTGCACCGCATATACAGGCCAACAGTGATGGCGGATGTATCGCTCTGTTGCGCGGCGTATAGGGGTAAATGCACCAATTGGATGTGGCATGGCCGTGCCTATTTTATTTCATGGAGCAAAACGCCCACTCGCTGCGCTGCATTTCTGAGTGTCTATTTCTAAAGATGACCTGACCTACGTCGACGAGATCAGCAAGGGAGAGAAGAAAAAAAGCGCTCGGAGACTTGCCGAGGCCTGCAGGCGTCCCTGGCGCACCCCAAGTTGCTAATCTCCAGTCGCGTCTCGGACTTGGGATGCTGAAGCGTTATTGGGATCACAATGCCGTTGCGGGTCTACTTTGACAACAGTTGAATCATTTCACAATTCATGTAGAAAGAGAGCTAAATGCCGACCTACCTACCTCGATACTCGGCTAGTAGGTGGGTACCTACTACCTAAGTACCTAGGTAGGTACTTGGGTAGTAGTCATGGCGCGCAATGTGCGCGTACATACCTATGTGTAGGTATGTAGTTACGATGTGAGGCAGAGCCATCCCGAAAATGCATTGTCATTTGTTCCTAATTGATGAAAGCATGGATTCACAAGTATGATTACTATTATGCGCAAGCGTTGACGACGGCTCTGGGTGCGTGTACATGTACCTACTACGTGCCACACTACGTACCACTACGTACCAGACACTTATCATGATGGATCTAGCGCCCAGACCTGCTAGACGTTGTCGATCATCTCGGGTGGAGCCAACACATGGACGAAGCAACGGCTCAAGGGCTCAAGGATGGATGAGCCTCGACGGCGTGTTGGGCTGCAATTGGCCCAAGCATCGATACCCAACAGCGGCCCGAGACTAGGCGATGGCAGAATGGCTCAGCAGCTGAGGTCATACAGCCGATGAAGGTGACCCTCGATGCCCGTCGAGCCTGTCACGGCAACGGATAGCAGCATGGACACGTTTTCTTGCTTGTGTGGACGTGTGTGGATGCGAAAATGCGCATGGCCACCCATCCGTATTTGTTGCGCTTCTCGTCAATGCCCTTGGGGGCCCAGGCAGGTGGGAATGCATCAGGGACACGATCTTGGTGTCGATGATGTGTTCCAGCGTCGGCTCAGTCAGGCGCGGCGTCGCATGAGGCTTCTTGACCCGGGTTGGCGACCACAAGAAAACGGCATAGACGGGGGTTGAATGGGCATTTCTAGTTGTCGCCTCCTGCTCTCCAACGCTTTCGGGCAAACAAGACGAGTCACAAAGAGTCACTTCACGCGGAGGGTGTGCGGCAATGCATTCATTGAAGTCTGTTTGATGTGTGCGCGCCTCACAGCTCCCATTCCCATCTGCTCGCAGGGAAAAGCAGGCGGCGAGAGGGTGAGCGGACACAGCTGCTCTGCCACGGCGAGCGAGTCGGCAGCTCGAGCCGATCTGAGTCTTGCGCGACGTCGAAGCCTTCTCGCAGCAGGTGCTCTTGTTTTAATCAGATCTCAGTTGTGTTTGGTGGGATCAGGGTTCATGTACTCTGTTTGACGATGACGACTTGTTGCATTGTGCTGTAACGAATGTACATGTACATACATACGATTCAGGCGGCGCTCTATTGAAGCGAAGGGAAGGCGCTGCGGGAAACCAGGTCACCTCTGTAAGGCACAGGGAGGACCTGTCAAGTGGCGTGTTGGCTGATTGGCTGATGAATTATGGTGGATTGATTGGCTAATCAATTGACACTGCGTGAGTGGATTGATTCGGTTCGCCATCCATCCATCCGTTCATCCATTCAGTTCCTCTTGACACCAGACGGCAGCACAACGTCATCGCAGGGCATCGCCTCCATCGCGACGCAACCCATATCTGACACAACCACGCGCAGACACACAGACCGGACACGAACGACACTCCCAGATAACAGCAACCGGCCAGACAGGCTGGACTGGACGCGGCAGCTGACTGACCAGTCACACCCGCTGAACAGACATGACATGACATGACACGCACTGGTCTCGCCCACCCACTGCACTGCCAGACAATTTGTTGATGCATTCATTATCTGGTAGCCCCAGGGGCCGCGCCACGCTATTTGGCTGGCAAGCATCAAATCAACTCGCCCAAAACATGCTTGTCTGCCGACCCGCTCGCTTATTTGGCTTGTTGCCAGATTGTTTGAGCGTCAAGACCGGCCGTCCTCGGGTCGGAGATTTGGGTCAGGCAGGCGCAGGCGCAGATGAGACGTCTCCGTCCAATGGTCCTTCCCACCCAAGCCTTTCTTCATGTTGGCTGGCTGGTCCGTCTTGGTGTCGTCCTCACGTGGTCCCGTCCAGTTGTGCCTAACCTGTGACCCCTGTCCTGGCCTGCTCAGGTGTTTCGTCCCGCCTGGCTTGGCTGGCTGGCTGGCTGGCTGCCCGGCTGCCCGTCCTCCCTGCCATGTCAACCACCAGCCCAGACAACAAGCGTCACCGGCGGCGCTGCTGCACCCGCAAAGCGAACAGACCACCAACTGTGTTCAGAGTGACGACAGCAGGCCACATGCACCGGGCGGGCATGGCATCAATGGCATAACCCACCCGCCCACCTGCTGGCACCATTTGTTGCTGGCACCATTTGTTGCTGGCACCACTAGCTGACACCACTTGCTGACACCACTCCTCCATGGAGAGTTGGGTACCCAGGCTAAGAACCCCAACCAGCCCAGGCGGCACCCAGCCGGCCAGCAATAATAGAACAAGCCAGCACAGACTCCCAGCCTGCCCCAGCCAGCCTGCTCGCCCGCTCGCCGCCGCCCATCCTCTCTCTCCCCCCCCCCATTATCAGCTCGGTCCCCCAGACTGCACATGCCCACCACGCCAGCTCACGCCAGACACGACTGCCCAGTGGCCCTCCCGCCAGATCAGATCAGACCAGCCCACGCCAGCCCACGCAAGAGACCACACCAGACCTCCCTCCCCCGCGCGCTCCCTGCCATCTGCTGACCCAACGGCGTGCGTGCAAGTCGTTCCCGGCCGCATATTTTTTTTTTCTGTGCATTTACCACCTCCGTCGTTCACTCTCTTTTCATTCCTCTCCCATCTCAATCCCTCATTCTTCTTGCTCATCCTTCTCTCGCCGACTCGCATCGCCCCGGACCCCCTCTTCCCGTCCTCCTCTCGACTACCACGATAAGCACAGGTCGAGCTGCCCTTCCCCCGCCATTCAGAAGATGTCGAGGCAACAACCCCGCAACCAAGGAGCCCCTACGCAGGCCACCACCACTCGCCAGAATGAATATTTCGTGCCGCGCGATGGCATCGATCGTGAAGTCATTTCAGCTGACATTTGCCGCTACTTGGGTAATGATGCCCTGGTGCGGCCTGGTCATTATGAGGTGGGAATGGTTTCTTTTTTTTTTTTGTTCCTTTTCCCCCCGTCGTCACTAAATGGATCTCTCTCTTTCTCTATTTTTTTCTTGGTCTTCAGGTTGTGCCTTTTTGCTCAAGCTTTTATGCCCGGCCACCGCATCAAGTCGTTCAATTTCTTCTTTCCTCGGTCTAGCAACACCTGGAAATTAGCTCTCGCTAACTTTTTTGCTCGTGTCAACTAGAACCCTCAAACCGGTCAGGTCGTTCAAGGCTACTATATCACTGCATATCGAAATCTCACTACAGTAAGCGGCCGCACCAAATCACTCATATCAAAATTCGATGCTGAACCCGCGAAACCACTAGGCCATGATCGAGGACTTGAAAGCCGATTCGGCACGTTGGGACAGTGAAAGAAGGGCGCAGACATCGCGCAATACTCCTGGAGGTATCCATGCCTCGAGAGATGCCACCGGCCTTCTTGCGAGACTATCATCTAACTCTGCAGCAGTCCAATATCGCTACTCCGAGACTCATCAGTCTCGGCAGCATCACGGGCCGACTGAGCCACCCTATCAGCCAGAGTCCTACTCTCGGGATTCCTTCGACGGCGGTCCGAGGTATCCTGGAACTGGTGCCCCAGGCTACACCGGTGCTGCCACCACCTACCAGCAGCCGCAGCAGCAACAAGCGTACGGTGCATCCACCGGTGGCGCATTCAATGCCGGTGGCTATCAACAGACTCAACAGACACCCCCTCCGGACCCCAGGTATGCCTCCAATCAAGGCGGCTCAATGATGCGTCCAGGCTATCAAGCGAATCAAGATCCTCCCTACATCGGCACTGGTGCCAACCTGCCTCAATCCGGTTATGGTTCCTCTAATGATCCCTATTCAAGTCGGATGGGGACTTCCGCCGCCGTTCCTCCACAGCCCATTTACTCAACGGCACCACCCCCTCAGCCCGGTTATCCAGCGGCAACACCGCAGTATCCCTTCCAGAGCCAGGCGTCGCCCCCAGCCCCCGGCGGTGGTCATTCGTATTCATCCATGCAACAACCCCATGACCCTTTCTACGGTCGAGGTGCGTCAAAGCAGAGATTATACGAACCCAGCTCACCCAAAAGGCCCAGAGTCTAATTTTGTGTAGCTTCGCCTGCCGGCCCCATGCCCCCTCAACAGCAGCCACAGCAGCAACCAATATTTGCAGCCCAAGGTCAACAGCACTTCGAGGATCCACGCGCAGCCCGGCCCTCGGTTCCTGCTGCGAGAAACCCAACGCCCCCATCAGGAGCAGGTAACCGTCGTAGTGATCGGGAAAGCGAAAGGCCTCAACATCGGACTGCTCGAAGATAGGAAGTTTTTTTTTTGTCTCTTGGGGGAGAGCCGACCCTTTGTCTCCTGGGTTCTTACTCTTTCCTTCCTGCCCCGGATCTGTTCAGGGAAAGCCTCGTGTGGTTTGCCAGCCCTGTGTGATTGTTCGTTGCGTCTGTTATTTTTCTCTCCTGGATACCTACCTGGTACAACCTGGAATCCAATCACATGGCCTCTTTCCGGGACTGGCGGAATGCGCTCATTTCAACCCCTCCACGGATGTCATTTGCCTTGGAAAATCACCGTTCTGGGACTCCTTTTGCTTCAGAATAGCAAGTTTGCTGCTTTTTGTGAGCCCTATCTTGTGGATGATCTTTCATCTGATACTTCCTTCCATTGCATCTCCAGGATTGAAGAGCGGCTATTCGGGACTTGGGATAAAACGACTTCTTTTATTTATTAGCGCCTTGCATCTTTCTCATGTTCTTTCCCTCAACGCATGGGCCCCCGGGTTTGGATATTTTGCCATGATACTTGTTGTCGTCGTTGTTACTCGGTGGACTCTTGTTGCATTTCTTCATCTGTGTTGCCATCCTTTTAATCACGTTGGCCCTCGAAGGGCTTCGGGACGAATGATGTTATTATGTATCATGCACATCGTCTTTTTGTCTTTGTATTTTTCCTTTTTTTGGGGCGCAGAATTGGTCGATCGGCCTCGAACTGTCGTCGACGATGGTTTTTATCTCGGATCCTCGTTTCATACCTTGCTGCCTGGATCCGGTCCTTCTAGTGATATCACCTTAATAACTGGATGGTGACTCCGCTCGCCATTTCGTCTTCAATCCTGGATCGCTTTGCGTGGCTTTGAGATTTCGCCTTGCCTTGTGTGCGCTTTCGAAACAGGGACGATATCTAGGCAGCTCGGTAAGTAACTCGAGTATGTATATACTAGCCAGGTGTCATCAACAGGATTATTTTCCGCCGCTACCACTCCGTATCTTTCGTTCCGGATCACGCTTTTCATCGTGGAGATTTATATTTACCCCTTTTCTTACTTTCCTTTCTTTTTCTTCCTATTGCTGTTCTTTTTTTTTTCCTATTCTTTTTTCTTTTTGCGCATAAAAGTGAACTCATTTGAAACCGTCATAATATGTGATCCAGGTTGACACCATATCGTTTGATAGGCCTCCTGCGACAAAGTCGAGAAAAAAAAGTCTTCCTATTTGCCATCCACTCTAAGATAGATCCTACAACGGTTCTGAGTCATTATTGAATCGAAACCACGGTATTCCCTCGTCAGGAGTTGATAAGTCCCGGTTTTCTCGTTGGACCACTGTTAAGGATTGCCTCATTGGCCGTCAAACATGCGCGGAAAACTTGGATCAAAATGCCTGGACGCGGACCATTGATGGGATGAAAAGCAATTCATTTTCTGTGGAGGTCGGATCTCACTACTCGGGGTGCACCTGCATCTGAGTGACGTGTAGCCGCCCAATTATTGATACATTATCATGTAAGACCAAAGCGGCCGCTGATGATCAACCGAACTCACACCAAGGTCTAAATCGATCTAGGTGAAAAAGATGTCTATCCTTACAACGATCTGGTACGCCATGAGAATGACAGGCCCAACACAACTTGATTTCCTTGGAAGCACCTTCACTGTGCACTATTATCGCGGGTTGCTTCTTAAAGTTTAATGTTTTACTTTTCAGACATGGTTTATTGCGGAAGTATCCACTTGGACCTCGAACATTGCCAATTGCCATAGATTTTGGGCCAACGGACTCGGAAAGACGAGGGTTTTTATGGACACTCACAATTGTTTAAACTGTTTAAACTATTAATTGGCTGCTTTGCGATGAAAGCACCAATGCCGTCTTGACACGGTTTGACACGGCTTTTGGAGAAATGGTGTCGGACCAAGTTATAGTTGGCCTGAGACTCTTGATGATGGAAAGATGGTACGTCGACAGATGGTCACAGAGTGTCGTGTGATGTACACGATGAATCACAAAGGGGGCTAAGTGACGCACGTAAATGTGGCAATGGGTTATGTCGACACGCGGTTACAACGAATACTATGTTATGCTTTACGGAGACTGAATGGCATGGGTGTTTTGCTATTTTGTGCGCGACCAACTTTGATCCACGCATTGGTGTTCATGAAACATGGTGAAGGTCAATGGTCAAAGTCTCGCAGAGATGGACGCCGTTGACCATGTAGGAACTGCTGAAGCCTTGGGGAGACATGGTGATTGTGTGCCGGGATAGATTTACAGTCGTGCTTTTAGGACTGACGTCAAGAGAAGAAGTGTTCTTGTGGAACATCGAGATACGATGCACGTAGTATATTTTGTTGTGCTTTGATATAATGATTATACATAACGTGTCATATAGTCATTATGCCGCGCAGGTGTAACATGGTATGTGATGAGGCGTGTAATTTGTGCATTTCACGTACGTATTAGCATGATATAAATATACTCTGTAAAGAGAATATTAGCATGATACAAATATTCTCTATAAAGAGAATATAATAAACTAAATAAAACGACAAGATACTATGGTAAATAAAAAGAGAATATAATACACTAAGTAATAAGACAGTAAATATAGTAAATAAAAGGAGTATATAATATACTACATAAAAAGAGACTATGATAAAATATAGTACATTTAAAAAACAAGTGCCATAGAGAAACTATATCAGAAAAAGAATATAAAAATAAAACATATCATGACTACAGGCCGGATGCACGCAGGTTCTTGGCAAGAGGATAATAAACGATGCTTCTTGGGGTCATATTGGGTACGTAAGATACAGTGGTGCTTGTATTTATGGGTGTGAGTTTCTAGGAGGTGGGTTTTTTTGGGGGGTAGATGGGCTGGGATGGTTCTGAGGAGGATGATGGATATTGATGTAGATGGATGTTGATGTAGATGGATGTTAATGTAGATGGATGTTGATGTAGATGGATGTTGATGTAGATGGATATTGATGTAGATAGATATTGATGTAGATGGATGTTAATGTAGATGGATGTTAATGTAGATAGATGTTAATGTAGATGGATGTTAATGTAGATGGATGTTGATGTAGATGGATGTTAATGTAGATGGATGTTAATGTAGATGGATGTTAATGTTGATATATAGACATATAGACATATAGATATATAGACATGAAAAGATGTAAAACTAGATTTATTCTTAAACATACAATACAATACATTAAAACACACTAAAAAAGCGGATGCAGGAGAACACACAAGTTTCGGGGGGAAATGCAGTATTAACTTGCGACCCAATGCTCTGATCCCTGTGCGTCGTGCAGCAAGGACTGTCGAACACGTCCGACGCAAGCAGGGCCAACACAGAACAAGGACGCCCATCGCGTGTGGATTAAAAGTGTGATATTTAGATTGTCTAAGCCGATAAAGATTTGTTTGTTCGGAGACCAGGAGGAGCGTATCCGTGAACATAGTAATAGATGGCTGGCCGGGCATGATGAGCATGAAATAAGCACGGCATCGACGTACATGTGAACAAAGGAACAGAGAGAGGCGGGAGTGAAGAGACACGTGGTAATCGTAGCACGAGAGTTTTGCATGAGTTGGCGTTCCTCTTGTTCGGGCAGATTCTTGTTCGGGGTGTGTTGGTCCGGGAAAGGGTGGAATGTGATTGGTGGATGGTTCAACTGGGTGTGTCTAGTTGGCAGTGACGTGGTATTGGTCGAGTTTCCCTTCTCTTCTCCCCCCTTCCCCCCTCCAATCTCAAGGGGGTTTAAATCATGTACATAGTGTCGGGCAATTGTGTTATGATGACGAGACAGACTGTCGGAATTTCTCGCACCACGCTCGAAGCGATGCGCATATTCGCCAGACCTAAGTACCATGAAGGTTGGCTTTGAGACACAGGAGCACGTCTGGTGCTTCGTGGGTCCTTGGAGTTGGTTGGTTGACCCTTTTTTTTTTTTTTTTTTTTTTCTAGGAGAGGGTGGCGTGCGGGCCAAACCCTCGTGGCCAAAGACCGGGGGGGGGGAGGAAGGGGGCGACTACATGTGCTATGTGCATGCAACTTGGAGATGCATCAGTTGCTGCATGCATTCAAGGTGTTGGTTGGGGTGAGAAGCAAACGACGTGGTGTCTGCCCATGGCAGGACAAGGCAGAACTTTCTTGAAAAAAAAAGAAGAGAAAAAAAAGAAAAAAGAAAGTGAACATCAAACGCCCGAAAGCGTCATGATGTCCGCCAGCTGGGCCGCTCGTGAATTTTGGGCAAGGCCGTCGCGCGGACTGGCTGGGCTATCGTGCCAATCAGCTTGCGTCTGGCTGGCAAGCAGGGTCTGTGATAAGACGTCAGGAGCCATGCCAGGTAAAGGCGTACTTGCTACTGCATAGGTACTGCGCTCAAGGGAGTTTTTTTTCTTTCTTTTCCTTCTCTTTTTATCGTTTTTTTTTTAAAAAAAAAAAACATGTAAAAAAGGCCACAATATGTATCAAGATATCAAAATGTCGTAATAGTGTTGGATTCTCATTCACATCGTGCTGCAGATGGACATGGGTCAACTGCGGCAGCAGATACCATCCACGCTTCTAGAGACTCGGAAGCCTGGACGGTGCTTGGGCGTGCGCACGGTACTTTTTTTTTTTTTTTTTTTTTTTTTTTTTTTTTTTTTTTTTTTTTTTTTTTTTTTTTTTTTTAATTCCTTGCGCTCTCACCTCGGCCCTCTCACCCAACACCAGTTTGCCTCGGCGCTGCCCTGTGCTTCCTTCACCACAAACAAGGCTTGCTCCTCCGTGGCGCCCTGATACCCTCATTCGTCTTTGATTCATTTTTCCGCCTTGTTCCTGCAATCCAGTCAAGCCCTTTCTCCCAGCTCCTTCGTGTGCACCACAAGGTCCGTCGCGGTTTCGCTCGTGCATGCGCCCGTGCTGCTGACTGGGTACCTGCCGGGTAGCCTGCGTGCCTTGATGCTGGCCTCGCCAGATTGCTTGCTTTTTTTTTTTTTATTAATAAACTGCTCTGTCTTTCCGCTCACCACACCGGGACGACGATTTGGCCCTTTTTCCCGCCCGCACTCACTCACTCACCCATCCACCCACCATCCCGACTGCTGGTAAGTTGCCCCGCCATCTCGTCCCTGAGGCTTGACCGGCCACAACCACATCCCCCTTTCTCGTCTATTTACACCATACTAGCCTCGCCTAATCCCGCCATTTCCGAGGGCTCAACATGGATACTTCTGTGCTTCGGGAATTGCTTGGGGCGAGCTTGGCTGCCGATGCCGACAACAGACGCCGGGCCGAGTTGCAGCTGAAGCAGGTACGTGACGTTGGAAAGAGGATCATCCCTTTCCCCAGGACCATCCCAGGACCATCCCACCACCTTTGCCCAGACAAACATGCCCTTTGAGACGACTCTAGAGGCCGCAGCAGTCCCGCCGCGCTGATTTTAGGCCCAAGGACGCAAGCCATTGTTTTTTTTTTCCCAAATCTGTCTTGCCGGGCAGTATCGGCTTGAGGCACGGCCGCTATCGACCAGTACCATCAGCGATCGATCGAGCCTTTGAATATGCCGCCGCTGGCTCAGAATATCTCTCTTCTTCTTCTTCTTCCGGGGGCTTGGGCTCTGGGGCTTGGGTACTTGGAGTTCTGCGCCATTAGGCTTGGGGCTCTGGCAGATTTTGTCCTTTGTTGTCATGGCTCTTTTGGACCATCATGACAAAGTCTTCTACCGAATGCTGACATGCCGGCTTTGCAAATTAGATTGAGGAGCAACCGGGGTTTGTGGATGCTCTATTCGACATCTTGCAGGCCGAGCAAGAAGCCACCGTGCGCCTTTCCAGTACGTTTTTTTTCTCTCTGTGTCACTGCCTATCCTTCTCCAACCAAACGTTTCGCAATCGATCCTTAACTCTTTGTCCTTTCCAGCCGTTATTTACATCAAGCACCGCGTCAATCGCGCTTGGTACCGAACCGACCAATACAATGGCGAATATCTGATAGCCGAAGACGAAAAGGCCCGCGTTCGAGACCGCCTGGTGCCAATCCTCGCTGCCTCGGACGGTGCTGTTCGTCAACAACTCATTCCTGTGCTTCAGCGCGTGTTGCAACACGATTTCCCGAGTCGATGGCCCAGATTCATGGACTTTACCACCGAACTGTTGCATACCAATACCCCAAGCTCGGTGCTTGCCGGGCTTCAGTGCCTGCTGGCCATCTGCCGCGCATTCAGATATAAATCTCACGCCAATACAGACAGAGCACAATTTGACGCTATTGTAGAGAACAGCTTCCCCCGTCTGCTCTCCATCTGTAATGAGTTGGTAAATCAGGAAAGCGAGGAGGCCGGAGAGATGCTTCATCTGGCTCTCAAGTCTTACAAGCATGCCACATGGGTGAGTTCTGTTCTTGTCCCCCCCCCCCCCTTCTTAAAAAAAGGAAGAAAGAAAGAAAGGCAGGAAAATCCCAGCAGGTTTCTGTAAAATGCCCCAATTTTCTTCCAAAAAAAATTCAAAAAAACCTCGAGATGAAGAGAAGCGCAAAAACTAATCATTGCATAAATAGCTTGAGCTTTCCAATCATCTGCGTCAGCAGCAGATCAATATTGCTTGGTGCACCGTGTTCTTGCAGACCGTCTCGAAAGCCGCGCCAGCTGCAGCAATGCACGGCGATACGTATGACCGTGAGAGGCATCACTGGTGGAAGGCCAAGAAATGGGCGTTCTTCAACCTGAATCGGCTTTTCATCCGGTTCGTCTGCTCCTTCTTCGTCCACCGAATAGAAAGTGGAAGTGTCGGTCCTGTCTATTTGCGACACTATGATACTGACGCAAATTCAAAACAGGCATGGAAATCCTAGCAGTCCAGGCAAAGGCGATGACGCGGCCGCCTTTGCGAAAAACTTCATCAGCACTGTGGCGCCAGAAATCTTGAAGCACTACCTTCAGGAGATTGAAAAGTGGGTTGCTAAGACATCTTGGCTCAGTCGACCCTGTCTGTCTTATATCATCGTGTTTTTGGACGAGAGTGTTCGTCCCAAGGAAATGTGGACACA
Organism: Claviceps maximensis; assembly: GCA_018360255.1. Classification (NCBI taxonomy): domain Eukaryota; kingdom Fungi; phylum Ascomycota; class Sordariomycetes; order Hypocreales; family Clavicipitaceae; genus Claviceps; species Claviceps maximensis. The sequence continues at coordinate 110,924 of SRPZ01000027.1, forward strand.
TTTGAAGACTCACCTGACAAATCTCGTCACCCATTTTGTCTTCCCCGTTTTGTGTCTCTCCGAGGAGGATGCTGAACAGTTTGACGAAGAGCCTGAGGAGTACCTGCATCGCAAGCTGAACTACTTCGAAGAAGCTTCTGCCCCCGATATCGCGGCCACCAACTTCCTCGTCAACCTGACCAAGAGTCGAAGAAAGGAGGTGTTCGAGATTCTCAAGTTCGTCAACGCTGTTGTCAATGAATACGAGCAGGCCCCCGATGACAAGAAGAATCACGTGGCAAAAGAAGGTGCCCTGAGAATGATTGCGACCCTTGCGCCTGTTATTCTCAGCAAGAAGAGCCCCATTGCCGATCAAGTCGAGTACTTTCTCGTTCGCTATGTCTTCCCCGACTTTACCAGCAGCCAGGGCTATCTTCGAGCCCGAGCATGCGACACCATTGAGAAATTCGAGCAGCTCAATTTCCAGGATGTCAACAATTTGCTCACCATTTATCGGCACATTCTCGACTGCATGACTGATCCTGCCCTGCCTGTTCGTGTCACCGCAGCTCTTGCCCTCCAACCCCTTATCAGACACGACGTCATTCGCACTAGCATGCAGCAAAGCATCCCTACCATCATGCAACAGCTCCTGAAACTGGCCAATGAGGTTGACATTGATGCTTTGGCCAATGTGATGGAGGACTTTGTTGAAATCTTCGCCACGGAGCTGACTCCCTTCGCCGTTGCCCTTTGCGAACAACTTCGTGACACGTATCTGCGAATTGTTCGAGAACTTCTCGAGAAGGAAAGCCAGGTCGGTGACGACGGTGAATTATTGTTCGCAGATTACGACGACAAGAGCATTACCGCCTTGGGCGTTCTGCAGACAATCGGGACTCTCATTCTTACTCTCGAGAGCACGCCAGACGTATTGCTACACATCGAGGCTGTTCTGATGCCGGTTATCAAAGTCACGCTCGAGAACAAGCTTTACGGTATGTCAAAAGTCCCTCTTGCTTTTTATCAGCCGAAAAAAAAAAATAGAAGAAGAAACAGAAAATTCAACGTGATTACCATCGCTGACCATGCTCAAGACCTGTACAACGAGGTTTTTGAAATCATCGATAGCTGCACCTTTGCTGCCAAGGGTATCTCGCCAAATATGTGGCAGGCTTTTGAGCTGATTCATACAACTTTCAAGGCGGGAGCAGAATATTATCTTGAGGACATGCTTCCTGCCCTGGACAACTTTGTCCAATATGGAACGCCCCAATTAATTCAAAACCCCGAATACATTCAAGCCCTATACTCTATGGTGGCTGACATGTTCACTGAACAAGTACAAGGTGGAGTGGAGAGAATCTGCGCCTGCAAACTTGCAGAAGCCATGATGCTTAGTCTTCGGGGCCAAATTGATAGCTGTGTTGAGGGCTTCATCAACATGGCCATGAACATTCTTGCTGCCCAAGAAGTCAAGGTCAAGAGCTACAAAATTCATCTCATGGAGATGATTATTAACTCCATCCACTACAACCCACTCCTGACACTGCAAGTGCTCGAAAATAAAGGCTGGACGAATCGCTTCTTCAGCTTGTGGTTTGGCAGCATGACGGCCTTTAGCCGTGTACACGACAAGAAGCTCTGCATCGTGGCCATTTCCGCCCTTCTTAGTGTCAGTCATGACCAAGTACCTGCAAGCGTATCTGTCGGGTGGCCACGACTGCTTCAAGGCATCACAGAACTTTTCCGCACACTTCCTAGCGCTTTAAAGAGTGAGTAGACATTTACCAACCACCCCCTTCCCCCCCACTTTTCCAGATGGCGTTTTCTCTTCCAGTCGCCTTATCCTGACTTTTCCAGATCGCGAGGAAGCTTTGCGCGACGACTTTCACCTGGAGACAAACTACGATTACGGCGAAGAAGACGAATGGGACGATAACGAAGCCAACTGGAACGGAGATGACGAAGAAGAAGAAGTGAACGAAGAAGGAGCCCTGGAGTCAAAAGATGAAAGCAAAGCGTATTTGGAATTTCTCAACGATGAGGTTTGCGAAGACTTGCGTGCATTTACGGGCCATCCTCCCCCTCTCTGTCGTGTAAACTGAATGTAAAACTAATGAACAATTGGTCAACTAGGCTCAAAAGTACAGCCGCGCCATCGAGGATGTCGAAGACGACGAATTGGGAGAAGACAGTGTTCTACTGGAGTCGCCACTTGACAAGATTGAACCCTACCAACTATTCAAGGCCACTCTCTTGAGTAAGTTCTTTTTCATCTTGCAGGTGGATTAGTGGAGAAGAAGTGAAAAGAAAAAGAAGACTAACAACGAATTCCTGTAGAAATGCAACAAGAACAACCTCAGTTCTATACTAGTCTTGCCAGCCATTTGTCCGCCGAGGAGCAGAATATGCTACAATCGATCATGGTCAAGGCTGACGAAGTTGCTGCTCATCAAGCCCAGCAGGCTCAGCAGGAGCTCTTGGCTCAACAACAAGCCCAGGGTATAGCAGGGGGTATTCCACCAAGCTAGAGCCTAAGAAGGAAAATACTGCATTGCGATGCTTTCTTGGGCACTGTTTGAGGAAGTTGTTCGACACGTGTGATTTCAACGCCTGGTTTGGAGTTTTGGCAAGACTTTTAAAAGCATTTATTTGAAGGAACATGATTGATTACACGGAGCTAGCTTCAGCAAGCTGGGAGGGCCATTTCCTGGAATGGAGAGGCTGAGCTGAGAAGTAGCAGAATCAAGGGGAAAGTTATGGTTCATCCTGCGCATCTGACGAGGCCAAGGTTCTCCAGTCACACACACGGCTGTGTCGATGTTGTGTCGAAGTGTCGAAGTTGGGTGAAGGCTTGCGTGTCAAGGCCCCAGATGATTGTTTCAGCTCTGGCAGCTTAGGATGGCGATGAGCCAGAGACGCGAATCTAAGGGTTGGTGGTGTCCATGACAGGAGCCGATATGAGCGACATGAGAAATGGGGAGAGACAGCTGCGGAGCAATTGCATCTTGGAGTTTTGCACGGTCGGCGGAAAGCTGCGGAACCGAGCGAGAGAAGCCAGGAGAGAGAAAGAGCAGTCAGCAGTCAGTATTATAGGAGGCATTAGGAGGCACTAGGAGACAATACAATTCGTTACTAGGTATCTGTGTTCACGGTCGGCCCCGGACAGACAGACACCCGTCGAGCGGCGAGTGCCGGTGAGGGGCAGTGGGCAAACATGTCGCAGCAGCTAAGCCTAAAACAGTAGAGATATCGGCGCACGTGTTTTTTGTGCATGCATGCGTCAAGATACCGGTAAGAATTTGGGTGGCCTTTTCCCTTCAGTACCTCGGCCAACGACCTCTGTTTCATCACGCGCGACCCTTGTACTAGAAAAAAAAAAAAAAAAAAACTGGTTCTTTGCCAGAAAGTACACATCATGGCACTCGATCATTCGGCTTAGTTGCTGCTCTATTTCATCACGGCTCCTGGGGTACATACTATGCACGTATCTCCCCGACGAGGGGGCAGGGGCTACAAGGAGGGCGCCGAGGGGGCCCCGCCGCCACTTTCTCCGACCAGTCAGCGGCTCCCACCACGACCCACGTCCTGTCACTGGCCCGTTGAGCCGGCCGCCGTGTCTCCAACCTCAACTTCCAACCTCGAACCTCGAACCTCGAACCTCGAACCGATCCTCAACGTGGCTTTTGCATCGACCATCATTTGCGTCATTTGCCCTTTTCATGTTGTCTTGCGCCGAATCGGTCTCTGATCCAGTATACTTTGCTCTTAGACTCCAAGCTTCATCACAGGAGCATAGCCTCCCCCACGTGTCCTCGTTGTCCGCGTGCCCCTCCTCTCCACAAAAAGATAGATACATTCCCATTCCTAGCCCACGCGACCAACATACCTGCCTGCCTCGTCTACCCTTTTTTTCTATCTGGAATCTAAGAAACATACCCAGCCACCTGCTTCCCCGGTTGTCTATATTATATACTACCATAGTCTATCCTGTCATTAAGCCCGCCAGTTCTGTTCTCCTCTTTTCGACAATAAAAGAAAGAGAAAGAAAAAGCGTTTTCTTCCGAAACAAGACCATAAGCAAAGATCCAGAAGAATGACTACTAGATACCGCGTCGAATGTAGGTTTCAAGTTTTTTTCTCTTTTCTCTTTTTATTTTTATTATTTTTTATTATATTTTTTTTTAAAAAAAAGGAAGATGTTTTCCTCATAGACGTATACGAGACGGGGCGTTTCGGTCGTCCGGATTGATACTTTTATTGTCTCTTCTTACTTTCTCATTTTATCTGTTTATTCTTATTCGTTCATTCGCTTACTTGCTTGTCGTTTTTGTTATTAACCTTTTTTTCTTACTAACCTTTAAATAGATGCACTCAAGACTCATCGACGTGACCAGTTTATAGGTGAGTTTCTTGCGGTACTCCCATTTTTTTTTGAACAAGAAAAAACCCAAAGCCATTCATCGTCTGTGTGCAATGTGCTGTAGGTGGTCTCGAAACACTTCCCACTTGAATCAGGTATAGCAGGCTCCGTTGATCCCAAGCAGTTCGCTATACAATTCTTGTGGATCGTGAATCGGAATCACCTCTAACACACTGAATCAAGATTCTTCAAAAGTCCACACTGTTCTATATCACATATAACAACACCCAAGTCCGTCCTACAACACTTAGCTGACTCAACTCGTTACGAACAGAATGGGTCAAGGGTCTTCTTGCGGTCCCGTTTGTTCTGTACTCGCAACCGACGGGGGTGTTGGGTGATGATGCTTGCGTGGCGAAAATGGGCGAGGAGGCACACCGGCGGTATGCGGAGATTATGCATGATGTCGAAATGATGATTGATGATCACAGTATGTGCTATATTTCTCTCCAAGCAGAACATGCGAAGAAGATACAAAAAAAAAAAAAAAAAAAAAAAAAACTAATGTCTTAACCTAACACCCCCTTTAGTCATGCGCCAAAAGCAATACCAATTACAGACACAGGGCCAAGATGCATCTACAGGTAACCTATTGTTTTCTCCCATGCCATCGAAACTGGGCATGCTGGTGCCAACGGCAGGCCCGTTCTTCACCAGACTGCCCCTCGAAGCGGCCTTCAAGTACCAAGACCGCAAACGATATATTTCGTCCAGACGTTATGTGGCCCCTTCCTTCAATGACGTGCGGTTGATTCTCAATTCGGCACAAACCATGGCTGTGACGGGTGGTGCTTTGCAACTTGCCACATTTGATGGTGATGTGACGCTGTACGATGACGGGGAGAGCTTGGAACCCTCGAGCCCGGTGATACCTCGACTGCTTGGTCAGTTGCTCTCTCTCTCTCTGTCTCTCCCTCCTTTGCATCATTCGAAACTCCAGTCCTAATCCTTTACCAGATCTCTTGCGCAAGAATATCAAGATTGGAATCGTCACTGCTGCTGGATACACCACGGCTGACCGGTACTATGGTCGTCTTCACGGCCTGCTTGAGGCCATTGCTGCCTCGACGGACCTGGACGACTCCCAGAAACAGAGCCTAGTCATTATGGGTGGCGAAGCCAACTATCTTTTTAAATACGAACCCTCATCTCCCTACCGACTGGCGCCCGTGCCTCGACTAGAGTGGCTGACTCCCGAGATGGCTTCCTGGTCCGAAGCAGAGATCACGGCCCTTCTCGACGTGGCCGAATCTGCACTTCGCGACTGCGTACGCACCATGAATCTCCCCGCCACAATTGTCCGAAAAGACCGCGCCGTCGGCATCGTTCCGTCTGAGCCCCATGTTCGGATCGCACGCGAGAGTCTCGAAGAGACAGTTCTCGTGGTGCAGCGAATTCTGGAGCTGAGCCACCTAGGCTCGCACGCGCAACCAGCCGGTCGCGCCCAGTCCGCCAGCAGCCATGGCCGAAAGGGTATTCCATTCTGCGCCTTCAACGGCGGGCGCGATGTCTTTGTTGATATAGGCGACAAGAGCTGGGGCGTGACGGTTTGCCAGCAGTGGTTCGGTCGACAGGGGACGGCCATCAAGGGCGAGAACACGCTGCACGTCGGCGACCAGTTTCTGAGCGCTGGATCAAACGACTTCAAGGCGCGCAACGTGGGGACAACGGCCTGGATTGCCAGCCCGGCCGAGACGGTGGAGCTGCTGGACGAGTTGGCTGACCTGATGCAGAAGAAGCTGTCTTGATGACGGGGCGGAACAATACCGAGCTCGTGTCATGGGACTGATTGAATTGTATACGAGTTGATGAACGACAGATGGTATAACTATGTATTTCTTTATGAATGATGGGTGCTATGGTCGCCCAGTAAGACAGATATTTATACTACGGTCATGATGGTTTTCAATACAAGTTTCATCTTATGAATCTAAGCTATATTCTTAGTCACGGAGCTCAAGGATCCATAGATATACATACATACATACACACACATACATATGTACACATTATATGTATGTATATAAGAACAAACAAATACAGAAGTCGCCTCCACGCGCGCCACGCCACCTCGACAAAGCCGGCTCTTCTATCAAGATAGCAGCCTCACATGCACTGATCAGGCCCTTCACAAAAAAACATGTAATACTTAAACACGAGCACAAGAGTGCTTTAATTCTCTGTTTATCGTCCGGTTCAGGCATATATATACATACACACACACACACATATATACTCATACCTATATCGATACACATGGTGTACAAGAAGTAAAAAACACACCCCTTGGATCTCTACCCACAACACAGTATGACAATCTGCCGCCAGCCCCCACGCGCGGTACACACGCCAGGACCCCATCGAGGTACCGAGTACAGTCGTGTCATTTGTCATGTATAACATGTGCACATACGTCCTTATTTGCGTCAAAGTGAGCATATTCCGAACCGGCAGTCACATACGCTCTCGCACAACTACAACACACGTACATACTGACATACATGCAATTCCTCCAACACGCCAGACCGTCCAGCTGCCCCATATCCGCCCGACAAGCGCCAGCCGTTTCGTCCGGCGTGGTTGCAACGGCCATCCCAGGGATTCCCACGACATGTGCCTCCCCGAGCGGGGATATCTGTAGTGTAACGAGCACGTTGTGTGTCCACGGGCTATGGCACGCACCGACCGTCCCGTCCCGGACGTCGATCTGTTTTGCATCGCAGTTCGTTTCTGCGACGTCGTTTCTGTGGCGTCGTGTCTTTGACTCCCTGCGGACGTGTTGGTCGCGGGGTCGTGTTTGAGGTGTCGAGATGGGGGGAAACGAGGCCCCCAGCCATGACCGAAATCCGTGCCGTCATGCTGCCTCGTGCGAGCATCACCACGGTACCACGGCGTCAGGAATTTTGTTTTCGGGTGCGGCGGATGTGCGTCCTTGCCACGTGGCCGTCATATATATACGGCTATGTAAGTACCTACCTACACGCACATACGCATCATGTATGTGTGTAGTACGCAGGTACGGGTTGCGTGGGAGGAAGTGTGTGGTATATAGCACCTCCCTTTGGGAATTGCCGGCTCCTTCAGCATCAACGCCTTCTTCCAATGCCGTCCTCTTCAGCGTACATGCTCTACATCACACGTCGGATTCTCGACCACAAATCGTATATACCCGTGTTACAGATCCGCGTAGACCCACGACATGGCGAGTCCAGACCGTGTCATGTCGACAACCCACCCTTTCGTTTCCTCATCGTCTTGTCCTCTTCTCGCTGTCCATCTGATAGTGGCCGGCACCACAAAAGCACAGATCAGGCTCGTGATTGAGGGGGAGGTAGTATCGGTTCTTCCATGCGGCTGCGTGCCGTATGTACATACAGTGGGTTTTCAGAAGTTTTAGATCGAAAAAAGTATCTCGAAAAATTAGCCGGTTAACCTGACAACCTCACATAAAAAAAAAGAAGAAAAAGAAGAAAATTCTAATATTTAGTATACTAGCCCTCTATGGCAATAATTGCCTTAACACGATGGGGCATAGTATTAATTAGATTTCTAAGGATTTCTAGACCAATTGCTCTCTAAGCCTTATGGGCAGCTCTAATTAATCTCTCTTAATTTACAACAGTATAAGGAGCAAATTGAAGATTAGGGTTATTTTTGTGAATGTATTCCTTTATAAGTGCCTATAGATTTTCTATAGGATTTAGATTAGGCAAATTAGCTAGCTAAATTATTACATTAACTTGAAGCTCCTGAAGGAGGTCTTTGATAATGTGAGCTGTGTGTACTGGAGCGTTGTTATGCATAAAAATATCCCCTCTTTCAATATTCTCTGGAAGCTGGTTATTATAAAGCTTGAAAATATCGCAGGCGTTAACATAGCTATTAAGGGGAATTAAATCGAGCTGCTTGTTATATTTAAACATTAACTAGAATATCTGGCTAAGCTTATCTAGCTTTGCCCTTAGCTAGATATCGCGAAGTCGAATTTAGTTACCGGGTCTTGTGAATGTAAAATTTGGTTGGATACCGGTTGTTTTTTCGACCTAGAGATTAGAAGAGTTAGAGGTTGGAAGTTAGAGGTTGGAAGTTAGAGGTTAGAAGAGTTAGAGGTTAGAAGAGTTAGAGGTCGGAAGTTAGAGGTTAGAAGAGTTAGAGGTTGGAAGTCAGAGGTTGGAAGAGGGAAGAGAAAAAAACGCATATAATAGTAAAAATGCTAGAAAACGCAGAAAACGCAGAAAAACGCAAAAAACGCTGATGTTGTAAAAACCCGGCAAAACAACGGTAAAAGTCATTAACGTTAGAGGTTGGAAGAGCAAAAAAAAACACATATAACGCTAAAAATGCTAGAAAATGTAGAAAACACTAAAAAAACGCTAAAAAACGTAAAAAAACGTAAAAAGGGACTATTAGACCTTTATCTCATTAGAAAACCAGACCTTCCGCTAATTAGTATTACGGTACCTATACGCCCACTTAAGCCTTTGGGCTGTATGTTATTCTGTTATTAGAGGTTGTTTTTTTTGCTGCTATTTTCGTAGATTTATTTCCCTTAGAAGCCTTTAAAGAGTTGCTATACTATATTTATAATTAACGGCTTTAAGAAGATCAGAGTATTTAATATGAGGATTTTCATTAATTATTCTATAGAGTAAGTCTCTATCTTCTTTAGATAATAGTCGTGGATAGCCTGACTGCGTAAGAGATTTACACTTATTATGTAAGGGTTCTATTATAATAGTATATTGTATTGTTGACTTCGAAATTTGCGGATAAATTCGACGAATCTGAGCATACGAAAGACCTTATGCCTTTAGCTTATAGAGCTAAGATCGCATCTGCGGCGTAAGTTCTGGTCCGTGGCCCATTGGAAAGCTAATTCTCTAGTATAATAACTAGCGGGAGAGCTAATGAAGAAGCTAACGAAGAAGCTGATGAAGAAGCTAATGAAAAAACTAATGAAGAAGCTGACGAAAAAACTGACGAAGAAGCTGATGAAAAAGCTGATGAAAAAGCCGACGAAGAGGCCGATAAAAACAATAATAAAAAAACTCACGAAGAAGCTGGCAAAAATCATAATAAAAAATTCACAAAGAAGCTAGTAAAAAAAGTAGGGCTAGGGTGTGCTATATATTATGCGTAACCTTTGTTATTGTTTTTTTCTATTTGTTTACATTTCTACGCGTAGACCGGCTAAATTCGAGATACCCTCATCGATCTAAAACTTCTGAAAACCCACTGTACATATGTATATGTGTAGGGAACAAAACAAAGGCATTGTTCTCGAAGAAGGCGGCTTGCCCTTTTCGTCTCGAGGTCTCCGTCTGTCTCGTGAGTGCTCCCGCCTCATGTACATACGTACATGCAACGATTTTCTCTGTCGTGACGAACCAGGTTATCGCTGAGCCGAGCAAGAGGGTCGAGTCTTGCTACGTGAACTGTGGTATCATGAGAGTGCCCTGTGTGACATTGTATTCGGTCCAACCTCTCTCGTCTGCTGTTCTCCGGCAAGTCATGTCGTCCGTCCGTCCGTCCTTTCTTCCTTCTCCCTTCTTCTCGCCGCATCAATCTCCATCTGTTCGCCCTTTCTCCGCACATCCAAAACCAGTCAACACGCCCGTCTCAACGGACCCCTCTCCGTCCAAAAAAAAATCCACCCAATGACAGAACAGCCCAGCCAAGAAAAGATAAACTCCGGACCAACGTCACAGTAAAAAAGAACCTAATCAACCAACCCATATCAGACTATTGAATTGTGGTCCAGGGAGAATAGGAGGTGGGAAAGCACCAGCGGCCGTGCCTCATGCATGCATATGCATATGCAGGCGCCGGCGCTAAGGAAGCCGACTTAGCCGTACGTGCGGCACGCGCTGTTGTCAGTCGCCATGATGCCTGTTGAGCGTGGAGTTGGGCGAAGGGGAAGGGAAAAAAAAAGAAAAGAAAAAAAAAACCATCAACCGGTAGTCGGCACATACAGAATCATTGTCCGCCTGCTCAACGCCTCGTCTCGACCCCCTCACGGACAAACTGTCCATCGGTCCCATCGATCCGTCATCGATTCATCCACCAACCACCTCCCCCATTTCAGACTCCTGCATCATCCCATCCGACGTCCGCGTCGACGCACGCCCGTCCAGCCCACCACGCATTACCTTGCCGCCATGGCAGATCATGTACTACGGCGCAGATACCTTGGTCCGTAGACAGGCGGGCCGCCGCGCAACCGGTTCGTGAATGACAATGAGGTCCCGACGAGCACGGCAGCAAAGCAACAAGGACGGAAGGAGCACGGGAGTTGGTCGTCGAGCGGCTACGACGGGTATGTGCATATGCGTGCATATATGCATGTATGTATGTAAGCATGCATCATGCACGTCTTTGAGACTTGGAGCCGGACACACAGGAAAAGGTTGGTTGGAACAATGTGCCATGCCGCTTTGCTCGAGACTCCCTGTTTCGCATGCACGTAGATGCGTACTGTGTATGCACGTCACTGGATACAAAACATGTCTCGGTTCGGCTTTTGAAGGGGAGTCTGCTTGATGTTGCAAGTGCGCATCCCCTTTTGCCTCTTTCGGCGCGCGTCGGAAACATTGAGTCATAATGGCATTTGTTACCTGTCAGGTCGGTCGGCCTTCAAGAACCGGACTGGCAGAATTCAGTTCATGTCGTTTCGTTACATTTCGTCTCGTTTCGTTTCGTTTCATTTCATTTCTTTCAATCCAATTCCATTCAATTCGGATTCGGACCCATCTAGCTTTAGGTGCCGGGCCGCATCACCACCAGACGCTGCAAATGCTCAGTAGAAGAAAAAGACCTATCCAAACACCTCAAGGCCAAACAAGACTCGTGCCTTGTGCCTTTTGCCTTTTGCCTTGTGCCTTGCCTTTCGCGCCTCGCGCCTCACCATGCAAGCCCCTTGAAACCGCGCGTCGCTCGCTGTACTTGACAATGTAGGGATGAAAGAGAAAAGGAAGAGAAGGAAAAAAGGTAACAGGACAGACCACCTAACCATTGCCTCTATTGTCAAAAAGAAAGATAAAGAAAAAAAGACCAAGTTTTCGACAAGAAGAGAAAATAAAACCAAAACCAACCTCCCAACGCCGTGACTTCACACGAATGCTCGTGCTTCTCATGTCGTAGTTGTCCATCTCAACGCCTACACCATCCATCAAGTGGAGCAGAAAAACCTCCTTCGCCCTGCAGTGCATTGCATTGCCTTGCCTTTTCTTGTCTGTCTTGCGGCACGCGCCGAGTCCGAAGGAAAGCACAATTTGTTTCACTTTTCTTGTGATTTCTTGTGAGTACGGGATTAGATAGGTACGCGCTGCTGCCCCCCCCCCCCCCCCCCCTTTTTTCTTTTCTTTTTCTTTTTGTTCAATAGCCTGGCTGTCCTGGCATCTTGCCGAGCGAGTGAGAGCCAGAACTCTTGGGAGGGAGATGGTTGTGACAGAAAATCTTGGTCGATCCCTTGTGGCAAGCGTCTTTTTTCGTCGCATCAATCATATGAGCTTGCTCGTCATACGATTCCAACTGACAACACTCAACGTTCTTCATCCAGCGATTGTTGACCACCTCGCTCATGGTTATGCGTTTGCGCGGGTCCGGGTTCAGCATTTGCAGCAGTATTCGTCGCAGGGCCGGAGGGTTGACGCCTACGTCGAGAGCGTAGCAGTTGGGGTAATCCGTGTCCGTGATGCAGGCATCGCATTCGGGATGCTTGCTATTCCATTTTGCCCAACCTCGGACCAGCTTATCGTAGTGCAGGTTGCCGGCTTCCGCTCGCGACCAAATCCCTCCGCCAAACGTCAGATAGATCATGACAATCGCTGCGCCCCATACATCAAGAGCCCGAGCATCGTAGCTGTTCTTCTTTTCCAACACCTCGGGCGCGATATATGGTTCACTGCCGCAGATGCCAGGCGAGCACAGGCGCACCTCGCCCATGTTTTGCCCGCACTGCCCCCCCGACTCGCGGAGACCAGGATGCGTTCCGCTGAACACCTCGGACACGCCAAAATCGGTAATTTTGAGTTTGCTGTCTTTGGTGAGCAGCAGGTTTTCGAGCTTGATGTCTCGGTGGGCGATTCCATTGGCGTGCAGGTACTTGACTCCCTGGGCCAGCTGCTTGAATAGACAGAGACGATCTTTCTTTCTGTCGTCGCCCTTGAAGAATCCCTTTTGCACCAGGCCGAATAAGTCGCCTTCGGAGCAGTATTCCATCACGTGGTTCCATCTGCCGTGGTCGGTGCATAAGCGAACCGTCTCGACGATATTGGGGTGGTGCAGGCTCTTGCCGATGCTGAACTCCGACTTGATCTTCTTTTCGTAATCTGCTTGGCTTTCCCGGTTCGACTTGCCTCGGAATTCCTTTACCGCATAGAGCTCGCCCGGACATCCCTTGCGGACCATGAGAGAGACTTTGGACGCCGCACCCTTGCCGAGATGCTTTCCATGGCGCCCCAGCAGCTTGCTCTGGTACTCGAATTCGGACAGCAACTCGGCGACGTCGACAGTAAAATCGTCGGGAAGGCTCACGCTCATGCGACGAGCCTTGACGCCTGTGCCGGCTTCCGGAGGCAGGGCCCAGGGCAGACGCTCGGGAGGATACATCTTTTCTTGGTCGCCACGCTTGGAAACGTTGGATATGACCGGTCTGTTAGACATGTCAAAACTACTCGCTCGGCGCACCAGCTTGCCTGGGTGTCCCCTTCCACGGCTCATTGTGTTGCCCACGAAGTTGACCGCGCGGCCGCGAAGAGTCAAGCCGGTGGACGCTCGGTTTTTCTTGCTGAACTCGCCCGGTTCAGGAAGCAATCCGTTGACGTTGAAAGCCGTCGACGGCCTATACGATTGATGCGATTGAACCATTTCTAGCGGTGCCTCCGGAAGAGGCGGAGAGTTGGAGCGAGTGGTAGTAGTAGATGACTTGCAGCCATTTCCATTTGGATAGCGACTGCTGGGCACACCGTCCCCGTTAAGATAACTACTCGACTGAGGCGCTGATCCAGACACGGTCACCGACACCGAGGCGCCGAATTCCTTGTCCTTCTCCAGAATGGAATTGGAGCGTCGGAAAAGTCGCGACATTTTGTGCTTGAGATTGCTGGTAGAGCTGCGACCGGTACGTCGTAAAGTAGGTGTAAGCGTAGAGGTATGTGGGGGTTGAGGTTTCTGAGGTGTTGGTGGGGTTTCAGGGGTTTCAGAGATTTGGAATGTCTTGTGGTCCCGGGACGGGGACGGGGGACGAGAAGCTGCGTCGTCGCCAGCGACAGCGGCCGCAGCGATAGATGGTGTAGTATCAGCGATTGCCGGGAGGATCAGAGATGTCTTACGAGGAGTCGCGGGCGGCCGATTTCGGGCAAAGGTTGGTGTTGGTAAGACTTGGTAATGGCTGTATTGGCTGTCCTGGCTGTGCTGGCTGTCTTGGCTGCACTGGCTGTGGTGGAGGGAGGTGAAGTCGTGCGAGAGGCGGCCTCCGCTCACTGGAGTGACCGGCTCAATGGGCGAGTCGGTGCCGGAATCTTGGTCGCCTTCTTCGAGAATCGGATCATTGATATCGGCGGCCGTCTGGTGGTGAGGTGAACAAGGGAAATAAAAGCTGCTGGAGTGGTGAGGAAAAGGAAGATTAGCCGACGCGGCCGTCGACGGGGTGTCATCTTCCAGAGGTGTCGGCATCCGTGTCGGCGCGAAGGACGGGGACGGCGATTTCGTCGCACCAAAAGCGGAGGGGCTTGCTGTATTGTGGGCCGCCATGGAGGAAAAAAAGTCAGCACGCTCGCTGCCTGGGAACCAAGGCAGGAGGCAAGAAGGAGCGGTAGGGCAATAGGGCAGTAGGGCAGGGCAGCAGGGCAGCAGGGCAGTTGAGAGCAGTCAATAGGGCAAATGCCATAGGGCACAACAGCAGGCGCTAAGCAGGAGCGTCCAGCCACCCACCACTGCAGCGAGGCTGGCAGCTAGGCGGAGAGCTAGGCGGAGAGCTAGGCGGACAACTAGGCGGACAACTAGACAGGTCGCTAGCCCTGATTGACTGGGGCAATGAGCCGCAGGCAATCACGTCACTACTACCGCACGCAGCCAAACCGGGAAAGGGACGGAGGGGAAGCGAAAGGGGGTGTGGGACTGGAGCGCACGAGGCAGGGCTCCGAGTGGGACAAAGGGGGTGGGGGGGGGGGGGGGCGCGCGATAAACAAGGAAGGAGCAGTCCATCGACAAGTGATGAAGTGTCCCGACAGAGGGATAGGGATTGCCACAACAAGCCAACCAACTGCTTGGGACAGCCAGACAACCACTTGGGCCAACAGTCCAAGACAGAACAACATCCGGCACCCGACGGGCAATGCGTGTGCGCAGATGACGGAGTGGCTTAGGAGTCCATGAAGTGAGAGGGCCGGCAGTGGAGTAGAACCCAGTCTGTGCTAGCGGCGGCCACTTGCGACATTTTGCTGGCTAGACAGGAGGGGAGGCGGGGAAGGCAGGGAAGCAAAGCAGGTAGGCGCTCATGGATCGATTTGAACCGGGAGGGAAAACTGACCGCAGCTTATTGACAGGAGATAGGGAAATGGAAAGGAGAGAGAGATTTGTTTTAAAAACAGCGCTGCACTCACCAGCCATGTGTGAAGACGGCACGAGCCCCATGTCATCAAATATGGCCCACGGGGGAGAAGGTCCGAGCGCAGAGGTCGGCGACTGAGACGGCTATGGCTATGGTGGTGCTGGAGATGCTGGAGATGCTGGTGGTGCTGGTGGTGCTGGTGGTGTCGGTGGTGTCGTGCCTCGTGCAAGACAATGGAAAAGGCTTAGTCAGGATAGAAGGCGCCGTGGAAGCAGGCAGGTAGCCAGACAGAGAAGCAGAGAAGCAGAGAAGCAAAAATGGAAGCAATAATGGAAACGCTGGAAAAGGACAAATACCGAAAACCGAGGGTTGCAGCCTTCAAGCTTGGTGGCCCGGTCTCGCCAGCACCAATCAAGTCAGGTCGTTGCCGGTATCGTTGACGCGGCAGCTGATGGCCGGGAGCAAATTATGACCAACAGCAGTAGTGTTCATGCGCGTAGTGTCTCGAATGATGACTTGTCCGCGGTACAACGAGCCTAGATGGGACCGGAGAACCTGAAGCCACACCAGAGGCGCCACAGGTTCGACCAAATGGAAGGATGGCTCGGGGAACAGACCCAGCACCACTAGGTTAGGTACCTACGTAGATGGGTACCCAAGGAGGGCAGGGGAGGTAGGGACGGCGCAGACACCAATTCAGCCCGTGATATCGCCTTTGCTTGCTTCTTGACTCTCGTTGGCTCGTTGCAAGACCGGTCGTGTGGCTGGATGCTGGGCCGCGGGTTGGTGGCGGTGATGGCGCGCGCCACTCGCTGACAATAGATGGAGATGGTGTTTTGCCGAACCAGTAGGATCCGTCACTCCTATCTTGCTGGCCAGAAAGAAGCGATGATGTCTTTTTTTGAGTTTTTTTTTGTTCCTTCCTCCGACGAGCCAGCGACTCTTCCGTTCCAGCTTTGATTGCAAAACGATCAAACAAAACTCGTCCGTCGTGGGGAGGGTCTCGACGATAAGAAGGGCCCAGAAAAGACAGGTGTGTGCAGTGTGATGCCACTTCGTCAGGAGTCAAGATCACACTGTGACACGACCAATGCCAAGCTGGGAGCCAGGTGGCTGTCGACTGTCAGATGCGAGATGACGGAAGACGAAGAATGCTGGATATGGAGGGCGCCAAAGGCTCTGTTCAGAATGATGATGCCGACGGCCGGTCAAATGCTGCTGGTCAGATGCTGGTCAGATGCTGGTCAGGTGGTATAGTCTGGTAGTGGTCAGGTGCTAGTCAGGTGCTTGTCGGTTGCTTGTCCGCGAGAAGCTCGTAATGATGACAGTTGAGCTCTCTTCTCCTCCCGACATCGGCCAGTCAAGTTGTGTAGTGTTGCTGGGACTGCGTGTATCGATGGGTTTTCTTTCTTTCGCACCTGAAACAGCCGTGGTGGTGGTGATGGTGATGGTGATGGTGATGGTGATGAGTAGTACCGCACTCCGAGGAGTTCTTCCAGGAGTGCCTCCAAATGAACTTGGTACTATGTGGTAAGATTCCCAATCTTGTCGGAGCAGATAATGGCGTCAGGAAAGAGCTTGTATCCCGGTGGCCGTGCGGTGTGATGGTCGGAAAGGCTCAATAGACGTCGACGGGATCAAATGGACGGAATGAAACCAAGGCGCGGCGCGGGTGGATGAGTCGTGAAAGCTAACGAGGAGAAACCAGTCCAAGATGTCCAGATGGTCGACGAGAACGACGAGACGAAAGTCAAAAGGGCTAGAATGGAAACGGGACGTCAAATCGTCAAGCATGAAAAAGCATGAAGAAGAGGGTCTGGTGACTCTGATCCATGGAAAGAATAAACTTGGTGTGATGGGGGGACCAGGGAAGGGCCGGGCAGGGCAGAGCAGAGCATTAATATGTGAGATTAACTGCGCACGAATGGAGAAGGAGATTCTGTAGATGGGAAAAGGGTCAACTTGTGCTCGGCTTGGCGCCAGGAATTTGGTATGACGCCCCAAGGTCGATCATAAAAGTGCGCGAGGATTCCAGGAACTGCCATCATTGCCGCCATATCGGCCTGCGAGGGGGAGAGGGGGGGGGGCGCTTCGCAGACTACTATAAGCAGGTACCTACACACATACGAGGTGGGTGGTCGGTCGGTATGTACCTGGGCAGTAGCACGGGCGGTGGAGGCAGCGGAGGCAGTAGAGGTACAGTGCGTCCAGGTCATCCCGAACACTCCACCATACGATGCTAGTGTAAAAAGTTTCGGAACTACCTACGGACTTCCCTCACTGCATGTACCTGCGAGGGCGGGTGCCTGGTGTGCACGTGCTATGAACTAGCATGTGAGCAATAGACCGGACTGCTGACTGGTAGATTCCGGAGCACCGTGGTCTGTATAGGCAGGCAGGTGAGGCGCCTGGTACAGAATACACGACGGGGTCGCGAGATCCTGTACTCGGCGTACAGTGCAACACCGTGCGGACCGTTCTCGTTCAGCTGCGCACGGCAGGCGTGCAACTAGCGCCAAGTGCAGTGCAGTCAATTGGTAGCGCGCGCGATCACCATGTTTCGACGCGAGCAACAAGAGCGATCAGATGGGCATTCTGGATCTGCACCAGAGGGTCGAATCGAATACATCTTGAATAGATGCAGATCAAATCCATCCTCAATCCATCCACAATCCTTCTCGTGCTTCCATTCTCGCTTCTACGCCGCCAGACGGACGCAGGAGGACTCAACCAGGCAGACAGGCAGGTACCTCTATTATGTATTACACACAGTCTTCATGTCAGACAGGCTCCATTTAGGTTTTGCCAAGACTTGCAGGGTTGTGCCTGCCACTCCTCCTTGTCTCCGCATTGTCTCCAATGGGATCTGATTGGGGACCCTGGGGACCATATCCGCAGTACTTTCGTATCGCCATGAAGCTGCGCTGCGAGCCAAGTACCGCGCTGGCGATCCAATAGCCTAGGGGGCACACGAGAGCATCTGAGAGACTTGGCATATTTCTCTTTTGGTTCACAGTAATGCGGAAAGGCTTGGCGGAGCAACATTGGCTTTTCTTTTTCTTTTTCTTTTTCTTTTTCTTCTTCTTCTTCCTTTTTTTCCCCTTTTTTTTCCTTTTTCCCTGGAAATATATACAGACACACATACATATGTATATGTGTGTGCATGTGTTTGTGCCCGAGTAATTATTTCAACATTGTCAGCCAAGCCAGGACTCCTTCAATGTTTCCTCACAGTCGGTACAGGGCTAGATGCAGGCGCAAGAAAGTCGCATGCAGCCGGCGCCGTGGATGGCTTTTCGACCCACCAGGCGCCGCCTGTAGACGAATTCGAATGCGATCGTGGCCGCCTTTGTATCAATCGGCCGTACTTGCAGGATACCGAGCCGTGGACATTCTGATAAGACTGATGAAAGTGACAGTGATGATGAAGGCGGTAGTGGTGTTGTGTTGTGCTGTGTTGCGTTGCGTGATGCTGTGTTGTGTTGTTGATGGTAGTCAGTGGTGGTGACGACGACCCACTCCTCCGTGAAGAGACAAAACCTGGTCCATGCTCTCTCTCCACGCATCCACGCATCCACGACACGCATCTGCCATCCGCCATCCGCATCCACCTATCCACCATACCCCGATACGCACACGCGGGGCGCAGAAGCGGCCATGTTTCCCCCTCTCTTTCTTCGTCTTTCTTTCCCCAGTTTATTTAATATCTGAGAGACACCAATTTCACCGCCACCAGTCACCGAACCAGATCTTAGTCGAGAGTCGACCGTGAAAACCTGCCGAGAGTTCTTGTCGTGGCTTGTCAACTTATCGATCATGCTCTTCCCATCGTCGGCGATGCTGTTGCGTGATTAATCTTTGTACGACGCTGCCGTGCTGCGCGCGCGCGTCCTGGTCATTGAGAAACACGCAAATATCGCAAAGAGCCTTTCAGGCATGGGTATTCAAGGAGATGCTCTCTACCTCTTCACCGACCGACATACATACATAATACATACTATGTATGTCCCTCCTTTGGAGAGTACTCAGGCATTTCGGCATGAGGCTAGCTCGTTCAAGTGATTCACGCAAAAGGAAGGACAAGCTGCGCGAAAAAAGGAGGGGTGAAGGGGGCGCGCCTAGGCTGTTCGCCGTCGGTATCGATGACATCGGAGAGTTGCCAGCGCGCAGTTTGTTTCAAACTGTATTGCACAGCTAATAACATCAACTACGGGGTGTTGAAATTGCCTTTCTTTGTCCCTTGTCTTGGGGCCTTTTCCCCGCCGTGGCTTGCCCAATCCTCTGCTCAGCGAACGAGCTGAAAATAGGCTCGGCGCACAAGTCGGGGAACACGGTAGTTGTGAAATCTGTCGGGACAAACACCCCGGCTTTGCGTAAGCGAAATTAGCTGACCGGCAGACTTTCTTGCAGCACGTCTGGTGGAGATAAATTCCCCTCATATATGAAAAGTCAGAAGGCCCTTGTTTTTATCCGGCCGCGGTAGGCCCCTCATATCTATCTTTTGGAATTACAATCAACTTATTTTGCGCAAGATCAGGTTCGGACAAACGTGCCGCGCCGAGCATTGTCTATGGAGTGATGCCAGATTCGCACGCCAGCAGGCTGGCGGCGTGCCCGTCGTCAAACTGCACTCTGGCCATGATGGTGTAAATGAAGTCTTGCGCCGTGCCAGAGATGATGACAAGTCGGCGACGAATGGTTGGCTATGCTTCGCCAACCAGAAGCCGCCATTTTCTCCGGGCCGACGGAAACAAGCGCAATCTTCCCGTGCGTCAAGTGACAGTCGATATATGTTGTACGTATGTGACCCGTTTCCAAGGTCATCAATGATTGATATCCTTGGCGTGTCGATTGGACAAGCGGAGAGGAAGGAGGCAGAGAAATAAGCAAAAGGCCACGCGTACACATATGACCAAAGCTCCAGAGTTTACATGTAAAGTGTAACAATCAGCCTCACTGTTTTCACGGCTGTCGAACTGTCCACGCCTGTTTTTTTTTTCGAACAACTGCCCGCCCAGGACGCTCACGTTGAAAGAGCCAAACCATGTCTCAGAAGAAGGGAAAACACAAGAAACACAAGAACGAGCACGGCGTGAGCAAAACCCAAGAGGAGAAGAGGGGGGGTCCGTTCACTCTGAACGTCCTTGGCTACTTGGCAAAAGGCGTGTGACATGTCTCCCCGCGGCGTGTGATCAATGTGCGTTGGCAGACAAATACATACTCTGTTCGGAATAAAAATAGAGTTGTCTGCATCATTGAAGACGGCAGTCTCAGACATTTTTGCTTCAGCTCATCTTCCTCAGCATCGTTGATTGGGGGAACGCGTCGAGTTTTTTTTTTTTTTTTCGCTCTGGTGGGGACGTAGGTATGGCGTTGCACCGACTGATGTGATGACAGGCGCGACTTTCATAGACGTGCTGTGGCTGTACGAAGGTATTTACGTGTATATGTGCATATGTGTGTCAATAGTCAATAAAGCATGTAGAACTACACACTTGACAAGCAGAACAAATTCGTATTGCCACGGTGCGGCAATCAAACCATCCATCTTGAAAAAATGAAAAATGAAAAAAATGAAAAAATGAAAAAAAAAAAAAAAATGAAAAAAGGGCCCTACTTGCATTATTTTCTTGTCTACCTAGACAGAAAAGGGGAGCCCCGTGGAAATCCACGTTGAATGACCGGCATTGAACTGGCTTTTCGACGCCAAGCAATTCGCGCTGCATGTTTTTGAAGAACACCAAATACGGCTTCCCGTGAAAACGACCCTCTTTTTTTTTGAAGGAACAGGAAAAAAAAGAAAGAAAAAAGACCAGGATCTGATGCGCTTGTTCTTCAACGGGTTTGCTCTGTGCTGCCTTCACATGCTGTTTGACTCTGGGCGCTTGTTATGGCAAACTGCTAAGCCCTATATTGCATATTTTATTTTCCCCTTTATGTTGTTTTTTTCTCTTCATTTTTGAGAATGTTTCAATTCTATGACGACTCGTGACTCATTGAAGAAGAAGATGAAGTTGCTTCCACATCATGACTTTTCCACATCATGACTTTTGTCTGATGTGTAAAAGGAGAATTGGGCCGGGAGAAAAAGATGGACCATTTCTCACACAGATACTCCCGTGGGGCCCATCTACTCATGAAAAAAAAATATGATGGATGGCGTGGATGTGCTGATAAGGTACATGCTTTGCACCCGGTGGGGATAAAAGGCTGTCACCAATCCAAGACATTGTCAGACTGCCAAGCACCAATCTCGAGACGTTGGACGGAAGCCACGCACGACGAGGAGATGGAGGTAAGTCGTCTACCATCCGTGGCCCCTTTTCAAGACGGTTCGCTGCCAAGAGGCTAGCGAATGCCAACTGAGATCTGCCAAGACGGCACTTGATCATCATGATCACTGTTTGACAAATTATTCCACACTGCTGAGCGTGGACCGGGCGGGAAGGGGGGGGGGGGGGGAAGAGCCAGAGAGGGGGGGGGGGGGGGGGGGGGGGGGGTTCGTAAGAATCGCGCATCGACCGTCGTGAATCAACAGAGTTCATGTCCTCTGGTACGACTTCTAGTTCGACGGCCTCTTGTTACGCGCGGCCGCCCAACCTCACTCACGATTGAGTGGTTGTAGGAGAATGAGGGATTCCCGGCATGCAAGTCGGGTGCAAACACTAAAACTCTGTAGATCTCATTCCTGGCAAGGGCGATCCAAGGGCCCGGCGCAGTTCCCGTCAAGGCATGGGCGACAACGGTTTGAAGGTTCCGGATTGCCAAAAATGCGCGCCCTTGACAGGCATTTTGTGTGGCTGGGCCGGCTCTGATAGGATTCCAGCCGTTGTGTCCCTCCGTACGAGTCGCCGCTTGCACGGTGTTGCAATGGACACAAGTCAAAACCCGACTGACGAAAATAAGCAACATGGCTTGATCGTAACCTTAATCCGCCCCATCCCCCAGACATGTTTCTGGTCGCCATGTAGGCCTCGTGGGCTCTCTATACGGCTCGTGCAGAGGCGAAACTGGTGTGCTCTGCTCTGCTCTGCTCTGCTCTGCTCTGCTCTGCTCTGCTCTGCTCTGCTCGTCCCCGTGTCTCACAACCCAGCCCAAGAGCTTGTGTTATCTGTGCCTCTGATTGCCCGCGGGACCGCAAGACAGGTCAAGGTCAGCCTGGAGTGACGGAAGCATGGCGTTGCTAAACACCACCCCCCCCCCCCCCCCCTACTCTCCTTATGCAGTAATTCATCGGACTGTACGGGGTAATTGACCTTCGGCAGCTGCTCAATTGTTGTAAAAGAAAATTTGTCTGACACTTTTGTCGCCGACGGTTCGTCTCCCGCCATACCTCCTAACAAATTCTTGGTGTGAGTCAAAGCTTCATCTGTAACGCAGGTTAACATGAAAGAGTCTGGTGTGTTCACCAATCACGCCAGCATGCTCAAGTCTGAATCAAACTTGTTGCTCAACGATCATCGTTCATGCCGAAACGCTCCGTGATGCATATCGCTTTCACCTGCACGTTCAGATCTTGGCCAAACCTATCCGTTAGCAACGTACAAGTCAGTCACGTGTCGCTCATGTTCTAGCTGGCTTTTCATTGTGTGTGCTTGCAGATGTTTCTTTTCAGGAACCATATATATATGTGTGTATGGGGTATCTGCAACAAACTTGGCATGTCATGTGCTCCTCGCCTTGCGGGGGAGGCTAGAACCACTATCTTGAATCTACACTATCCCTTGTATTAATCGACGAGCAGGCCGAGAGGAGGAACAGAATAGTAGAGGAGACGAAGAAAGCCGCAGCTCGTCTTCTGCCACGCGTCTCACCACCAGTTGCTCTCGACCATGATGATGGGCAATGAGACTGAAAAGCTCTCATTAAAGCACCCATGGATCCAAAGTCTGCTGACAATGCTGCGGCTTGCAAAAGTTAGAAATACCTCACAACGATCCAGAGATCTTTTCGGTAGCTTTATCGAAAGTCATGAAAAGTATGTCCGACCTTTTGATACCCCTGATGACGGGACGGCGCAACTTAATCACTCAAAATTATCCACCTGCTTGTTTCGTTGATGAACATTTCTTTTAGCGCCGCCCTATAACAATGGCAGCTCCCGTGGCCTGAGTTTCTGAGTTTGTGGATTGGCGCGCGAATAGCACCATGACGGAGCAAAATATGGGAAATAGAAGAGCCATATTCAATTAAAGAAGCCGCTTTGGCGCAGTTAATAGTCAGTCGAGGAGCAGATAAATGGCCGTTTGTTGTAGATAATACTCGAGTTAATGGAGCTATCCATAGCAGATTCTTGATCAGCTCCTCTCGAAAATCATGAACGATTATCTTGATTGAATTGGGGGCATAGAACTCCCTTTCGGACTTGACAAAATGTCCTTCAAAGTTAAGGTCAAATTTTGAGCTTGTAGAAATGGATATAGGACAAAATTGTCTCGTATCGGCAGAGTTTGTCTAGCCACTTCAGGTTCGCAGTACATGTGCGTCATGAAACGGTATGGAATCCCGTATCTTCATATATTACAGCGAATTATCTGCTGCGTTATTGTAATATTGGATAAGCATTCCGTCGCACGTGGTAGTGATCGATCGCCGTTCTCATAGAGACAAACTGGCCCCAGGGTCATCAACTTGGGGGGAGGTTTCTCAAACAACTCAAAATCCTATTCGAGCAGTCAGCCATTTCAGGGGATTAGACGAACCAAATGCCATTTATCTTTGATGGTCTTGTCTGTTGTCTTTTGTAAATTATCTTCGAATTGCAAGCTATCGCCACACACGCTCATCCACCACGCCATTCTGAACGTGTCGATAGGCTAGAAGTGCACCGAACAAGTGACAGAGAATCTCTTGTTCTCAGATAGCCCTCAGACAGTCTGGTATTCATTCAATAATGGAGAGTAGTTACTCCGCGCTCATTTTTGAGCTGTTGTTTTCAGCAGTTCGATTGTGACCACTGTGTGCCGGATACTACGTCCCATTCTTTGTTAGCTTGATCGATATCTAGCTCATGTCTCTCTGCTATCTCACCCGGCGAGAAGTGACCTTATTTCTATCAAGTGATGAGATTAGAAAAACCCCGCGAAATAGGCTGCCCACTAGCTCACGGGTCGGGCCCGGCTCAAATATGCACTATTCACTTGTTGATAGATATGGAGTGGCGAGGGATATGGCTAGATAATCGTCATTACGTATTTAAAAATCACTTTGCGCATGTTTTTCTCTCTATTGTTTTTAGCAGCCTAGTGCGAAGTGCCAGCCAGTGCGACCATGTATCAAGACCTCGGCAATAAATTCGCATTCAAAGATGTTGACAGCGATCAGTCGAAACGAGCGTCCTGCTTCAATGAGCTGTTTAGCTACACAGTGCAAATTTCACGTCGCAAGAGATACCCGATACCCAATACCCAATTTCCAGGATCTGTCATATCTTGTGATTTCCTATTGCAACCAGTTCAACGGAGTAGATTGCAGGGGGAAAAAAGCCATGGAAGCAGACATGACCCGATCGCCAATGTCGAGTGGGTGGAGTTATATTTTCTGTCGCAATGCGCTTCAGCCCAGGCAGGCGCTGTACGAAACGAGTAAACCGGTGGCGCGGCAGCAACTAATAGGATTTACTGGTACGATGCCGTTTCATGCAGCTTTTGCTGCGTAATAAAAGGCGTGAATATGTGCCAGCTTACCAACCCGCCTGCCTGCTGAGTCGGCCAATGTGCTGACAACAGGGGCTGTCAGAAGCGCAGGCCCTGCACCTCGAGCGCAAGAAAATAGAAAATAGATTTAGATTTGACTTTGCATGCGGCCGCCGACCTGGAGCAGAGGTCTGGTGAGGGTTTCCCTTCGTTTCATAATGTTCGTTCTCGGGCGGAATTGGCTTGTGGACATCGGATCCCAGAATGCAGCAAGCAGAGGACGAGTGGAGCTGGACGAAAATGGGGGGGGGGGGGGGTCCTCGGCTTCTCTCTCCTGGCGCTTAATAGCATCTGATTGCCTGTGACTAGTAGGTACTGTATGTACGTAAGTAAGTCTTCATGATATAGTCATCTGTCGGTACGTGCCTGTTGATAGTATGTAACTACCCTCGTCAGTACCGCACTTAGAGATAGTACGGTCAATTGGCAATTGGACGTGAAGTCGATACTCAGGACCCAGGCTCATCCTTTTGGGCAGAGCACATCCGCCTCAGGCCGGCAATGATAATTAATGACTGGATGGATGCACACGGACTTGTGGATGGTGAAGACGAGCTCGTGTCATGGCGCAAGAGCTCGATGTTTGTTTCTTGGGCTTATGGATTTCAAGCTTGGCTGCTTTGTGCAAGCTTCGGGCGGCGGACGGCAAGAAGCTGCTGATGCTGCTGGCCAGATTCTGTGACTCGCTGCTGCCTTTCTCTCGATGTTTGGCGGATTGGCGGGTCGGACGACGCACCAGTGATAACAGCTGCGGCCATGCGGCTTGGCGGCTGGCTGGCCACTTGCCACTTGCCACTGGCAGGCAGCTGCAGTCATTGCCCGAATTCATCAATGCGACCAGAGCCAGAGCTGACCGCGCCAGACCGCTCTCCACCACCAGACAGCAGCACAACAGCACTGACGGCAGAAACACGACGCACGACGCACGACGCACGACGCATGTCCACGTTTGTTGTAAGTCGACCCACTTTCCTTAGCTCGTTAGGGCTGGCTGGAAGCGGCCATGAGCTCATCTCCTCTGGTTGTATGTATGATCGATTTGTCGATTCTTCCATCTCCTTTTCTCAACCTGCTCGAGCTCGCTGAATGATCCAGTCAAAACACTTTGTGGGCACGTGTTGCACACACAATGCCTGTAACAACCGAGTGCACCCAACAGGGGCCAACGGTCAGTGCACCTGGATGCCTTGACTTGGTAACACAAACTTCACAGGGCGGATGCTGAAGATGCAGTTCGTCTGCGCGCCATAGGACATTTCTGAAAGAGATTTCAAGCATGCACGAGCTGTTTTCTCTGAGAATATCTAACAAACCCGCCGCTCTTTTTCTGTTGGCAGCAGGCGGTAGACAAAACCACCAGCCAAAGGCCAAGATACCCGATCTTCTTTGTCGTGTCGTACCATAACAACGTAAGCACGTGGCCAGCATGACAAGTCGTCCAAATGTGGGAAGGCACCGACTTCAATTCGAACTCGAGGCGCCCTCTTGGTACTCGGCATCATGTACTTGATGTCCTCGGAAACTTGGCTGACTCACTTTCAGCAGTATCAGTCCCAGTGTGTGTCTGCTGCAAGACAATGGATCGCCAACAAAACTTCTCGCTGCACATTGTCGTCCACCGGGGCAGCTTCAACGACGCTTCGCATGAGCGTCGAGTCGGACTGTGGTTTCTACCCTGTGAAGAAGGACCCAAGTACTACTTCCAGGCCCAAGGGCCATTTCGTCGATATAGGCTGGAAGTGAAGGAGGATTGGGACCCTACCTGTACCGGCAGCGTTCTCCCTCTTGCCTACACCACCAAGACTGCGCCTGTTTGTGCAAACACTTTAACAAGACTTCTCCGAGATGTCCCTATCAGGAATGACGACAACGAGTTCAACAGCCAACAGTGGATTTGGGACGCACTCGAGTCCTTGACCCGTCATGGCTATTTAACCAAACATCAGCGAGACGACGGCTTTAGTCGCATGCTCGACACCATTCTCAACGGCTCGTCAGATGAAGTACAGCAATCTTGCCACCGCAAAGACGAATAGAAGTGGAACCCTGGCTGCCGCTTTTACATGCTTGTTGTCTTTGTCATCGTCTGTCGTTGCCGCGCACGATGGCCCAGCATAATGGATGTGGATATCTCTGCGGCGCGGAGTATTATGCAGATTCATTGACTCCTATTGTGAATCTCATGTGAAGAGCTTGCCGGCGGCTATGACCCTGTTTTGCAAACAGCCCTCGCTACGATTTTGTGTGCGAAATCGGCAAACGAGAGTAGGGATCAAGAACACAGTCAGTCTGGCAGGGTGGAGATGCTCGTGCTCAAATGGAGTTGGTCACTGCTGTTCGAGGTGGGTCGAAGGTTTCATCTTGTCTTCATCTTGCTGCCCCAAGCATCGACATGAGACGCTAGTACTGGGAGCAAACCGAATCTCATAAATCGACGGTGTCCCATTTCTCTAGATATCATGCCTTTCTTCTGCTTTCAGCTCATTATTCATCCCGTCACTCTTGGTTGACTTCCGTTGCATGGCCGAAGCCTTGGTACCTGCTCAGACGACCGACGTGTTGTGCATGATGGCAGGGGCCGGGGCCCCGGGGGGGCGGGGGGTTTCAAGAAATCGGTCGAGAAAGGCAGGGTGTCCGTTTATGGCCAAGAACACAAAGTATGGGCAGGGAAGTATTCAGCAGATGGCATACATTGTACATATGTATGTAATGCACGGTTGACACGACATCGATACAACATCGAAAGGCTCAGGCAACAACACAATGGGATGCTCAGTATGAAGTCTTATGTTTATTTCTGGGTAATCTCTTTTTTTTTTTTCAAACAAAAGAAGAAAGAAAAGATTATGATGTGTCGTCAAGAGAATTATCCAGACCCGAGAACTACATTTCATTACATGCGTACATACATATGTACGTTCAACAAAACACATTTACTAGTTACACGCCGTCGGGTGGTATCAAGTAAAGAGCTGCGAAGTCCATTCATACCCGACTGCAAACCTTGCCCATAGGCAAGCGATCATAACCATAGCAAAGCTGCAGCCAGGCGCAAGACGTGAAAAGCAGTCAAAATAAGCCAACCTCCTTCCCCTTTTTTTTTATTAAAAAAAAAACAGACGGTCGAGGAAACCGGCCCACCATTGTAGCATGCATCGCTGTGCAGCGCTTAAAGAGGTCCCCTCCATCAGGAATGCGCTTCTCCAATGTTTTTTTGTTGATCTCAAGGCTGGCTCAGAGTGAACTATGCATGAGATCAGTCGTATCGACTGAGCAACATGGAGCGGTCACACAAATAGCATGTCGTCGCATTCGTCCGACGAGGTCCAAAAAAAAGACGAAACAAAGGCACAGCAAAAAAAAAAGGCTGCAACCAACAGAAATATGACGAGAGTTAGCGGGAGGTCCCTGTCAGAAAAGACGCCTTTTTGTTTCACGGACCCCGAAACCGCGGTGATGACTGTTGGCATTCATCATCTGCTTTGAATGGCATGACAGTCTTTTCTGCGCATACTGCCTTTTCTCTTCCGGAGTTCATCAAGACATCCATTCGAGGAATTAGTGAGCTCAAGGACGAGTCGTCGTTCCAGGAGTTGCCACCATTTCGTTTCGATTCGTCGTCAGGCTGCGCTTGTTTCGTGTTTCCCGTGGCGTACATGAGGTTTTAAGTCGGGGCTGCAAACGCTAAATACAGTCGCGGATAGCTAAGCGCGGCCGAGCGGCCTTCGATTCCTTGTTGCCACGCCACGGAGTCGAGTGGGAGGAGAATATGCGCAAGACAGAATACTGGGAAGCTTCTTCAGGTTGATGTTGGAAAACGTCCCGCCGTCTTAAGACAAAGACAACCAAGACTATACGATACTGCAGCCTCGAGGCGGGATAATATCTGGGCCTCTCCGTCTGTATCGACAATTCTTTTGTCCTTTTTAGTACCCCTCTCGGGTCGGTGACAGGGAAAGACATCTCGAGGTTCGATAGCGCAACCCCATTGCCAGGGTCTGCTACCACTACCCATACTCTTCGCGAAAGCTTGGTCTCTCGGCGCAGTGTCGCTCTCCGTAGCGATAAGACGGCAGTTCCAGTCGCGGCAATCTCGTTTCGGGCGGAGAAGCTGCAGCTGTTCAGGTTCTTGCGCAGCGGGCGTCCGCTTACCTCGCATTCTGACAACTGACAGCTTGCAGACGAGTATAAATGGCGCTTCCAAATGTCCCGCGTCAAAGGTCGAACCCGTTGTCAGCCATGGCCAAAGATTGATACGACGAACAATGACTCTGCGACGCGGCGATATATTGCGCCCGATTCTTCAATGCCAAGCTTTTGCCCTGAACTTGTAGGCGCCCGCAGCGTGGGACGGGTTCCGCCATGACAAACTCTGCCTCTCTCATGATTTTCCCCCTTTACCATTGCACGAGGGTAAGTGTCAGCCAAGATCTGTTGTCCAGCTTGGCACACGTGACGCCGCGACCGGTCGGAGATGTGCTTCAGCAAAATAAATCATCAACTACCTTTTACATATGATGATTTAAAGGCCGAAAAAAAAAACAATAGGCATTCTGTATCGGGAAAAAGGTGGGTTGGGTTCTCAAAATCCGACTATGTCAAGTTCGTCTTCAAGACGGGGCCGGACGACGACGATGGGTCGCCAGATGCGTTGAATGAACCGCCCGAGCTGTACCACGATGGGCTGGTGGCTCTACCTCTCTATCCTCGAGGACGAGGAGACGAACGCGGTACGTATGGGGTCATCGTGTAAGGTATCTGGGGGTATGCTTCAGGAAGCTCGGAAACACATTGATCAGCTCAGGCGAAGTCGGCGAGCGACGGAGACTCAGTCAGCTGGGGACATGACATGTACAAAACAGATTACCAGAGAAGCCGACGTTGGACATGCATAGCTCGTTTTGTGCCTCGTTTTGCCTCATTCCAGGTGTGCCGAGAATTCGATCCGGCAGCAAGAGCCCAACTGCCGACAGCACCTCTCATCTCCGAGCAGATCAGCGAGGCATCCTTGCAGCATGCCAATGTACCCAACGTATAGAACGTGTCCGGAACACGCAATGTACATATGTACGTACATACATAGTTCCACTGTGAGTACGTGCGCGAATGAGCCTTTGCAGAGTCGAAACTGCCGGAACTCTGCAGTCGTCTTGTTGCATTCTTGCCACGTTTGCAAAAGAAGTGCCGGCCATGTCGATGCCAAGCCTCAACAGCAAACACGCAGGTAAGCAGGTCATGCTGATGCTGATGCTCATGCTCATGCTCATCTCACACTCATGCTTATGCTCATGCTCATGCTCATGCTCATCTCACACTCATGCTTATATTTATGCTCATGCTCATGCTGATGCTGATGCTCACATTCACACTCACGCTCATCTCACACTCATGCTGTTAGCCCGCTTGGCCAACATTTTGCAGCCGCGAACAAGGACGACATCCTTGATCTTGGCTTACAAGGTGAGGGTCCGGGAATCGATGGCTTGGCCGACACGCATCACGAATGCCTCTCTGACCGGATCCGGGCCTCGATAATCGATTTCTGCATATCCGGCCTCGTCAAAATTTTGAGGAAAATATCGAGTTGCGCGCGAGCTTGAGTGGCCTTTACTTCAGCATTTCCCCGTGCGATGTTTTGGGTCCAGTGCCATTACGTTTTTGCCACGCCCCTGCTATTTTTTTTTTTTTTCGCTTGCCAATCTCGATGTACCTATTTTAGGTCTCTGACGTCTTCGTACTGTTATTTTATACAAAAACGCAGTACCACAGGGTAAGAATGTACATGATCAGAAAAAGTTATTTAATTTTAGAATATACTTTCTGTTGCTGGGGAAGATCTTTGCCACACCCTCCCCATAGAAGATAATTGCCTCGTGGGGACTGTGACATGTATCAATGGAATGAAGAATCACTGCGTCCACGCGAGAGTAGGAAGCGACGGAAAGGGAGATGAAACAACGCCTCAGCAGCGCCAAGTCATGGTAGAAAGCTCCGAGAAGGAAGTGATGCTAACGCGAGAGAGAAAGCCAGAAGGCCACGGGGGAAGCATCGGTTACCAACACTTCTTACGCTCTAGAGTCTGGTATGATGTCGGTGAGCCATGGCGTGATTCGATTTTCGTTTCTGTCATCTGAGACGACAACAGGAGGGTATTTATCCAAGCAACAGTTGAGACGATCTGTTATCAGAAGCGCATTGATAGCCTATTGAAGTTATGGTGCCTGGTTCTCTGAAATGTTATCTCACCAATGCTCTGGATGTCCACAAAGAAAAGGCACGATATGCGCCGTCTTGGCGGCGGCGGCGTCCATATTCTCATGCAGCATTTTTCTGGTCTAGCACGCCGGTGTTCTGGCCAGCTGGCAGCTTTGGCAAAATCGCTGCCATGTTCACCTTAACGATGGCTCGCCTCTTTTCTCAGCTCAGGCTTGTCATCTGACGGCTATGCTTCTTGTCCAGCGACTACCGCTGAGGCTTTATGGTCCTTGCAACGTTGCTGGGGAATGTGGTTGCGTTTTCATGACGGACCTCTGCATTTCCACCCCTTTGGCAGTCGAGAGGCGTCATGAATGTAAGCCATGTCGCGATACCTAAGCAAGTCCAAACTGAAAACCATCTTTGACTTTCAGATCGGCGACCCCAAAGCTCCTGGTTCCCGTTTTCTTTGGGCTGGCTGGCTCGGCACCGCGCTGCGCAGCGCAGCGGTCCCTTTCGAAGACGGAGGTAAACAGCGTCGCCGATTGCGTTTATCCTGATAAATTCACGCACCAGGTAGTAGTGACATTGATTTCCTCTTCAAATTCTTTTATTCACGGCGATACAACCTGTGTATTGAGTAATACCTTACTTTTGACATGAGAAACGGCGTCAAACGCGACGTGGGTGTAGAGTCGAATTTTCGAGTTCAATAACGTGGCTGCAAACTACTAAGAATGCTGAGAATATGGACGTACTCCCAAGACCCACGTTCTTTTGAGGTTTCAGAAATATCATGTACACACAGTAAGCTCTTCAATTCAGTATATCGCTGACATGTGTCGTAGATCCTCTCTCTTCACCACCAGCTAGAGACAAGATTGCTGCGCCGCCAAACGATTGGGATACGTGCGGTCAGGCAAGGCTACGACAGGGACACGGCAGGGACGTACAGGGTTCGAACATCAGTGCCGGCTTTTGAATGGTCAAAAGAAGTTGGCGAGCGACAGTTCCCGTATCCCTTCTCTAGCACATCAGAGCTGAAGAGTCCTTCGTGGAAGAGAAAGCAAGTCATGTATCTGTCTGGTCAGGCTTTCCTTTTCCCTGCGTTGTTATTAGATGACATGTTCCTGCTGAAGTAGTGGGTTGTAGGTAATTTCGAGCAGACTGCATCAGGAACGAAGAAGATGGCAGATGTCAGACGCCCTGCTTGAGACGCCCCTCGAACGTTTCAAACGTTTCGTGCGTGTCGAGCGTGTTTCGAATCGACTCGTGTAGGCGCGCTGACCTGACCACAAGAACGAAATGAACGTGGCAGGTCTGCCGTGGGACCCTTCTTGGCTTCCTGGCCTCTGACTAATAGTAGCAATGGTGCTCCTTCTCAAGCCCATTTTGGGCCCATTCCGGGTGAGCCGACGAGATCTGTTGCTTGAACCATCCGAGCATTTGTGACTAGTCTGTTTCTAGTGCCCACCGCCATGTTGCGCAGACGTGTTTCTTTTCTTTTCTTTTCTTTTTTGGATGACCAACAAGCGCGCTAAGATGGGGGAAGTTTGGATTCTGGAGGGCAGGTGACATGATGCCAACACTGAAGGGAGTTGGGTGGCATTGACGCAGCGCCTGAGACGGCCTGGCGAGCGGAGTGGCGGCCTCGTGATTTGTTCGGATCGTTGCTTTGCTGGCGGCGCATGAATGTCTCTCGGGGTTATTGCGGTTGTGGATGGATGCGGGTTGATGGCTGAGCTTCGAAGAGTGGGTACGTGCCAGCACGCGGTTTGGCGGGAAAGGGAGCTTGGGGTAGGGATTTTGTCATCCCTTCCCTTAATGTTTGCATCTCTGTGGCAGTCAGTCGGCAGGCCGGTGCGAGAGAGTCTTGACGCTTGATGCTCGATGTTTGATGCTCGATGTTTGATGTTTGATGTTTGATGCTTGATGCTTGATGCTTGATGCTTGATGCTTGATGCGCACAAGTCGTGGTTGGCAGTGAGGAATCAGGGCCAATGAGAGGCGTCGGCCACTTGGTCTGGAAGGCAGAGTGACTGCCTTCAAGAGTCAGGAACGACCCAGACCACACCGCACTTGCAGGAGAAGGGGACGACTGCAGAGGGAGGCGGCTGGGGTGATGATTGATAGCCAGCTGCGCGGTGGGCCGTGCTGGTCCGTGAGCTGTCCCTTTGTCCCTCGTTCCTTCTTCCCGAGTCTGCAGGTGCGGTGCAGTGTCTCGTCCCAGCAGTCCGTCCTGCTGTCACACTGGGTTGGCTGGTCGGGTCCGCCAGACCCCGGCCCTTCCACAACCTACAACCTGCCCTCTGTCAACTTCCGCGTTACGCAATCACATTTAAGTGTGTCTCTTCATTATTATCACGCACGCCGCATTCTGCTACAGGCAGCAATTCCCATTTCCCTCCCTCTTTCTCTTGCTCTCACTCTCCCATTTTTCTGTCTTGTCTACTTCTCCCCCCCCCCGCGAGGCAACGTGCCCCAGTCTCTTTCAGTGCCTTCGGTCCCGGCAAGTGCCCTCCGAGCTGGCCTTGACCTCGGCCTTCACTTCGCTTATCAAAACCACCAGACTCTCAAACATCGTCCATCCAGTCGCAGTCCATGTTCCGAACCGACAACTGAACAACTCCAACTGATACGTCCCTTCTCCAACAAACGCCGTCACGTTGCATCTGCCTTAGCTCCTCCACTCACGTCTGGTATCACCATTCCGCCAATCCCGCCAGACAAGGTTGCACAATCATATTTGGGCCTTGTGCCGTCAGGCTACTTCAACCCGCGTCAATCTATTCGTCAGTGAAGCCTATATATTCCAGCCTCGTCAGCCAGCCACGAGCACGTTACCCTCGGACTGGTGCAGACACCTTGTACCCTTTGTGCAACACTTCGCAATCTCCGATTTGTTCTCGCTCCCACCGTCCGTTCGATTCTTATTAAGCTCATTCTACATTGCGAACGCCGCCGTCTTTCCGCCGCCCTCGTCACCACCTCTCATCTTGTTCTTGACCACGAAATAAATATTTCTTGCCTCTGTGCGCCCCCGCGCTCCCATATGGGACGGGGAGCTTAAAGCACCGCCATCTCCTTTTCTTGGACAAGGATGACAAAACTCCTCCTAAACTCGTCTTTTCCATCTGGCACCTTCGACAGTCCCATCGAAGGCCCGATAATCGCCACGACCTCCCACTTGACACTCGATAATCTCCGTTCGAAATCGCCTATGGCGCCATTTGGAGATGATTTCACCACTGGCTTTCCCATAAGTCATTCATCGGTTTGTTGTCACGATGGTAGTGATTGTGGTTCCAGAGACACATCTGGCGCCTGTCCTCACCCAAACATTGCCTCACTATCGTCTCCAGCCACGTGGAATGTTATAGGTGGCCCGTCACTAGCTAGGTCTGTTTCTGCCGATACAGTCATGCCCTCTCACACATGGTCGCAACCCAAAGACGGACCTGGTGGCCACTCTTCGCTGATGGAGCGAAGTAACCTCGAAGTTTTAAGACGAAGAGCCGAACGACTCTACCGTGACCAGCAGGCAGTTATTGACGAGATGAGTGACGAATGGCTCAAGGAAAAGGCCGAAATGTCTCAGCTCATCCACCTCCTGAAACATCGTCTTCAGCGATTGGAAGGTGAAAACGCTGTACTAAAATCCATTGCTTCACACAACCCACGCGTGCCTGGCTTAATATCACCGCAAAATAGCGTCCAAAATGGGGGCTCGGGTGGCATACATGGTAGTAAAGTGCCATCGCCTCAAGGATCGTGGGAACCCAACGCCACTGAGACTTCGGCAGCCTCCTATCTACCGCCGGGCTTGGTCGGCGCATCGCGTCGGCCATATTTCGCCAGACAAGGGAGAAGTCCTCGTCTTTCACCCAGCTGCGCCCCTGTTCTCGCACACGTTGGATCCTTGAGTCCAAGGACCGAACCGCAGAACTCCGCAACAACAGACTTTTTGCTCGCATCGTGCTTGTCGGAGTTCAAGGGCGATGCTCCCATCATTGATGTCCAAGAGATTGACCCTAAGCTAGAGGGCATCCCCATCAAAGTTTCCGCCGTGCAACGGCCGACATTTGAGCCACAAACTACCCAGGCAGCGGTCAAAAGTTTCAGCACCGCATATGCTCAAAGGGTCCATCCCGCAAACGAATTTCATCGAGCAAAGCGAGAGGGAGTGTGGGGAGCATGGGAAAGGGAGAAGCTGCGGAACGATCGGCGACGGTCTGGCCTTGCTCCTCTGACAATTGTCAAGAGCCAGGAACAGGCGAAGCATATACTCGCTGCAGACGAATCCCGACGCCTGACGATGCATGCTGGACACACTCCCAATCATTCCTTTTCCTTGTTTCCAACCATGACGGCTACGGAGAGCAGTTCTACAGGCGCCCACAGTCGGGGCACAACACCAACAGCGGGGCCATCTTCGAATCATGAAGAACAGCCCATGGACACTGACAGGGGCGATGGCGGCGATATAAAGGTTGACAATGCTCAGCAGTTGGATAATTCCGAGGACACCGAACTGGCGAGACAAATGGATGGTGTGATGGAGGTGGAATTGGAAAGTTTCTTGGAGCCAGCGGATGATGTTTCCTTGAAGGGTCCACTGATGATAAAAAACATTCCTGCCCAGGACGAAATCTTTTGGGCGCAAGTCAATCAACGGCTTGGCCCTATCAGTCTAGGAAAAGACGCTCTTCCCAAGGTCTTACAAGCACCACCAGATCCGGACGCCACGCAACAGTCTTTGGGGGATACAACCTCTCCTCGGCAGGAAAATGCGAAAGTGCCAGAGGAGGAGACCAGCGCATCTCTTGAAAGTGACGAGGAGGGGGAAGATGGCAATGCTGACGTCGAAGCCGACGTCCCTCTAATTTTCAAGGTCACCTCAAATTTTGGGGCGCCATTTGGTATCGGCTCGTCGTAAGATGCCGAAGTCTACTGTCATGTGCTGCACCCTTGGCTTGTTCGCCGTCGTCCAAGCCGACCTCACAGACGAGGTCTCTTGTTTTGAGTTTATTTATTTTTCTGGGTTTGATTTTTCTCGGAACTTTTTCTTTTAGCATTGTGCACAGGATACCCCCTTTTTTATTTTTAATTACTTTTGTATATGCATCTCTCATCTCGTGGTCTGGGCATTGTGTCTGCAGATCGACAGTATCCGGGCTGACGAGAAATGAATGAAAGCGAGCTCACAGGCCTCGAATACACAACCATAGCGTCGCATTAGCATCGTGTGACAGGAGCATTAATAGACTAGGCCCTGCTGTAGTCACAGCTTAACTACAGCTACAGGGTGGTCACGGTCCACGGCTGACCCTCTTCGGCACAAACCAGTGATATCTCAGTTCTACTTCTCTTTCCTTGTAGGGACTCGTACTTCCGTGATGCCATGCATATCTCGGAACCCGCTTGAAATCGTGCACAACTCCAATCGTGGTGGACGAGGGGACTACCCAATATACATGTAGCAGGCACCCAGATAAAACATCTTCTCATCGCACGAAAGAAACTCGTCTTCAGTTCCTTGTCATTATCACATCCGGTTCTTTGGCAAAGATGATGAACTTGAAAAGACGCGATTTTATAAACGTCATTTACAGGAAAGAGACTAGTTGCAAAAGGTTGTGGAATTTTATAAATATATAGCGTGCATGAGCC
This sequence comes from Claviceps maximensis, assembly GCA_018360255.1. Classification (NCBI taxonomy): domain Eukaryota; kingdom Fungi; phylum Ascomycota; class Sordariomycetes; order Hypocreales; family Clavicipitaceae; genus Claviceps; species Claviceps maximensis. The sequence continues at coordinate 147,441 of SRPZ01000027.1, forward strand.
ATCCGAGTATCTTTTTCATGTACTCGATTCATGTATAATGTGAAGAAAACAATACGGTATACCTCTGCCGAGGGTTCAGTTGCTACCACATGTTCAATGAATACATTGCTGCATAGTTACACACTGGTCGTGCGTGTGGACTAGGATGCCCCCAGAGTGTCACAGTACTGTGGTGCATTAGGCTTGTTAGTTACGCATGTTAGTCGCAGTACTATGACTCGCCCATTCAGCACCGATCACGGCTTCAAAGCATTGAATGGCTGGCCACGCCATATCCTTAAGAAAACGGATTTGCTTCATAAATTTGCCCCTAGAAAAAAGGCAAAACAAAAACACCCCGAGTAGAGTTGCCAAGACGCAGCGCGATGCTGGGATTTCATAGCTACGTGAAATTCTTCCTATACGCCCATTGTGAAGTCATGCTCGATGCCAGGAGTGACGCTCGCCATAAACTGGCACGGTTGAGGATTAAGAGTCAGTAAAATGATATGCGTGATGTAAGCGCGAATTTGGGGTTTCGTTGTTTTTTGTTAAAAAGAAAGAAAAAAAAACGAAGAAAAAAAAAGCAAGAACAACGCAACCAGCAACGCAAACAGAGAAGCGAAAAGAGATATATGGAGACAAACCTTGAGAAAGACGACGAGATACTGATCTACCCGGATAGCAACTTCTTGCTCATCGACTTCTGTGCCTTGCACCTCTTCCCACTCGTCCTTGTCAGCCGCTTCCTGTGCACTCTTCACATCCAGCTTGGCGACTTCGTCGACGAGGCCCTCCATGCCCTGTTCACTGCCTGCGGCTTTGCCAGCCTTGAGCTTGTCTCTTCGAATGCGGAGGGCGGCATCGGCGCGATCAAGAAGCGTCTTCATGACAGAGGCGTGTTTGCATGGATGCACACTGGCCATTTTAATGTTGTTTGCGAAGAAGGGGAAATCCTCGAGCGTAACCGTCTTGTCTTTGTAGTCACCGACAATGTCGTCCATCATGCTCTGTGGAGGGAGGGGTTGCCCATTGGGCAAGTATCCGGAGAGATATAAACGTGGAGTGCGATAGTATGGAGAATACATGATGTAAAGGGTGTATGTGCGCCGACCACTGTGAAAGTGTACAGGAAATTAGCAGATTCCTTTTAGGGCGAATTCGGCGGCAAGATCGAGAAGATGGGAGAAGAGAGAGAGAGAGAGAGAGAGACCAAGAATTAAAAGGTAAAGAAGGAGAAGAAGAACATGCCAGAATCGTACCTGCTTTTCGATTCTGCCCCCATGTCACGAATAATGGCATCATCGTCATCCTCGTCCTCCATGTCGGGAATATCATCCTCTTCCAGATCCGTCGCATCTGCCACGTTTCCAGCATCGTCCACTGCTCGTACATCCCTAGCCTTCAAGGGTTGGGAGCTCGCCAATCCTCCAGTCCGCAACCAGCCGTCTTCGTCATCGCCGGCGCTTCCCGCGCCCTTGAAGTCCTCGCCGTCATGGACCAAGGCTTCCTCATGGCCAGCATCGCCGGCAAAGTCATCGTCTAACCGGCGATGACAGGGGACATTTCGGGTGACGAGGTATTGTTTCCCCGGTGGTAGAAAGCTAACTCGGCGGCTCTCGTCGTCGGCATCGCCCCACGACCAAGTGGGAAACTTGTAGACGAGGTAGTCGCCGGCAGCGACGAACTCTTCTGGCGTGACTTGACCGGTTTGTCGAAAGGTGGAGTTGTGCGAAACCGGCGTGTACCGGTCTCGTAGGGTGTTGACGGTCGACCTAATGTAATTCATGGCAGTCTGATGGACTTTTGACGAGACCAAATATCGAACAAGGAGCGTGAGCTTGTGAAGGCCCTGGCAGGAGCACCTTATGGATCGAACGCGTAGTGCTCAACGAGAGCGTAGCAATTGCTGCGGGGTATGCGTTGCTAGTTGTTGAGTCTATTTGTTGTTCATTGAGGTTGGGTGGAGGAGGGAAAAGGACAGTGGCTACGTCTGTACCTTTGGCAGTGAAGAGGGCGTAGATACCAGACATGCACCTGCCGCCTGCCTACACGAGTCCCAACGTTCGAGGTACTTAGGTAGGTACTTTTTTAGCAATAAGAAGAGGGCAGGTACCAGATGAGATCAGCCCGGGAGCTGCCTGGTGACTTGTCGTCTGTCTGGTGGTCCGAGTCGGGTGGGGTGGGTGACAAGCTGCAGCATCACATGGCGGGGTGGACAAGGTAAACCGTGACTGGACGACGGTACATGTGGGGTCAACTTCTGCTAGACGGACGACGCTCTCAAGTAGCAAGTGCTTATCAATGACATTCATCGTGACCCCGGGGGGGTCAACTTGGCTGCAGGGCAAGAGCTTGTCGTCCGCAACGAACTGCCTGCCGCATATCTAATAGCGAGGTACATAAACAATTACGCTCTGCGTGACAAAACCACCTGCTTGCTCCACGAGTCCTGGTACAATTCTGGTGAATGTCAACAAACACGCTCGCTACGTTATGCATGCTTTCGTAGATTACCTGGATAGGTACCTAGGACGTAGTAGGTAGTCTGCAGGTACCTACCTACCTTTGATCTAGGTAGATGAAGACGTGTACCAAGCATCAACAGATCAATCATCCTCCTGCTCGCTGACTTCTTCACCGGCTTCCAATGCGGCTTGTCTTCGTTCCGCCTCGCGCTTTCGCTTCTTGTCCAGTATTTTTTTTAGCCGCTTCGCCGAGTTGAAAACGCCATTCGTTCCGGCTCCGCAAGCTGCACACGTGGGATCTTTGCGATATCGTTTCAGAGCACACGGCTCGCAGAAGTAGTGTCCACACCGGGTTATAATAGGAGCCTTGTAGTCTTCCTCACAAATGATGCAAACGAAGGGAATGTTCTGGAGAAGCCCATCTTCTTCCTCTTCTTCGTCTTCCGCGTTACCGCCAGTTCTGTCTCGGTTGGCGCTGGCCACCACTGTTCCACCCAAATTCTTCTTGCCCTTTGTAACATTATCCCATTCTCTGTCAAGTTGCCATCCGTGTTTGTAATCTTCACGACTGTGCAAGTATTTGCTGCAATGACGACAAGGGGGGAAAGAGGGAAGAAAAAGGTTAGCTTGAGCTTTCGATTTAAATCACATAGAAAGTACGAAAGTAGAAGGAGGAGATGAAGGTGAAGAAGAAGAAGAAGAAGAAGAAGAAGAATAACATAGAAATATCTGTTTAAAATAGGCGGCGCAAGGGAGCCCACGTACCAGTTATCTCCAAAGCCACAAAATCCCGTCTTTTTATAGTCCTTGCAGACATCAGGAGCAAAGTCTGTAACAGTTATGGTTCGAATATTCGTTGGTGCTTTTATCGGGCCAACCGCCCTTTGCGGTGCATCGGGATTTTTTTGAATGAAGGATGTTTGGTTGGCCAAGCCCTTGTATGTGCCATCAGAGCCCGTATTCTTTGCTATTAACTTGGACGAATCGACGAGATTCTCAGTCGGGAGAGCATCTTGGGCGCACTCCTCGTACCAATTGCTCTGTTTGGTTGCATCGTTCGAGTCAGAAATGGGAACGTGGCGATTTGCTGTAAAGACAGTCGCTTTCAGGTCTTTGTCATTAGTTGCAGTGTCTTTGGAGGAAGCAGTAATGGCGCCGATTCTCTTTCTTCTTTTCAGCCGCCGACCGGATTCATCTTCAGAGCTTGAGAAATCGCTATCGCTATCGCTGTCGGCGGGAGGTGGCGTTGCTGGACGTTTTCTGATGTTCGCTTTTCCCTTACCGCCTCGCTTTTTGAAGAGCGCGACCGGCGCAGGGTCTGTGGACGTCGCGGTGGTTTCTGTTACCATACTAGTTGAAATCTACGTCTTATGATGTCACCAAGTTGTTGAGGCTCGAAAGAACTCGTTGTGGTGTCCAATTTAGTCGTTTTACAGAGAATTTTGATATTTGGAGTGGTTTTGATGACGAAACGAAGCAATCGACGTATTGCAGTTGGAATAGTAGACGTGAGGCGCAAGCTTTGCCTGCATGAGGTTGGAGACGTGAGGCTGAGTAATGAGGCTAGTGCAGCAGCCCGAGCAGCGCTTACTAAGCCATTGCCTCATGTCACCCGTCCGAGGGATTTGACTAAGCATTGAACCCTCGACGAAAGAACAATAAATAATAAAAGAATTCGTCGGTTAAATGAACGATTGAGAGAATGAAGCCTCCCATTCTGCTAGGCGCCTAGGCAGCCAGTGCACGGCATCAATACATCGTTGTCCAAAACAAGTCACATGCATGCAGGGCAGGCAGATTGCAGTTGTGAGTTATCACAGCAGAACAACATAGAGGCGCCTCGGGACCGCGCCCTGCAAGGGATTAGTTTCAAATTCGAGGGAGTACTTGATGGTAAGCGTGCGGAGATACATGGTAGGTATCTCTACACCAGACGATCGTGAAAGAGTACATACTAAGCGCACGCTTGCGTGGAATTCAATGTCTAGGCCTCGAAAGCGCATGGACTGAGCCCAGCCTGTTTTTGGATCCGCTCCAAATCCATCTGAAATTCCGACGTCACAGCACCCTGTAGAATCCATCATCGCAAGACGATTGAAATGAAAAAATCAAGACATGGCGCGGCACATAGCTCTTGACTGCTCAATGGATAATTGACGATATTGAGCTAGGCTATTTACATACAGATGCATGTATATATAGCGGGCTCTATTGGTAGGTGGAATTCCGATAGCGCTCGTTGACGCGCAGGGTTCTGTTTGTGGTTCGCATCTCCAGGTGAGCAAAATGATAATTTTGCAACCTGACCCGACCAGATACCATGATAAAAGGTTGAGAAAAAAAAAAGAAAAAAAAAAACCGTGTGCCGCCCTAAAACCGGCGTCGGCGCGTCCGTATCACAACCGCACTAACTGTTGCTTGGTGCTCGTGGACAGTCTGCCAGAGAACGATTCCTGTTACTGTACGAGCAGGTCGTGTACATACAGTGTATCTGATACGGCGAGGCACGGACCGTCTCCGAATGATTAGCCAGTTCATTGTGGGTCTTTGTTTGTCTGTTTGTTGTTGGATGAGTGCTGTGAGCACTGTGAGAATCCATGCGCCGGCACCGTGAGCATTATGAGCAACGTGTGCGGTCCACAATATCAGGTACGAGCTACTGCTGCATGTAAGTACCATGTACCATGTACATACGGACATGCATTGTGTGCATTCCAACGGCCTGGTGTGTCCCCCCCCCCCCCTTGCTTTCTATTTCCAGTTTGTTTTTACACCAAAACCAAAACAGACGTGGTGCTTCCGAACAGCAAGCACTACTCTCATCTAGCGCCAGCACCAAAGGCGCGTAGCGTAATAGTGCATGCACTCCTTCACATCAGCACTCTGTTTCTGCATTCACGATCCTTTGCTTTGTCAACCTTTGCTTCTCCTCTCCTTTGTGCTGCTTCATCATCACGAGCCGGTCGCCAGCTAGTCGTCTGCGAATCTCATTATCCGACACGGTCTCGGTCTGGTGCCCGCGACCGCGACATTGAGATTGCAGCAGGACCTGCACGACTCGGTCATCAGGCGCTCACCGTGCTCCTCGCGTCCACCCCTGCGGTCGCCGCCGCCGTCTCTGCTTTGCTGTTGACTCCCGACCTCGCCCGGCTCTGGACTCGACGTGAAATCTCAGCGCTTACGACGTGGCTCTGTCAGTCCGCCTGTCCGCCTGCATCCTTTCGACTTCTCCAACGGCGTGACGCACCGTCCAGGAATTGTCCGCAGATCTCCACGCTCCTTTCCACCGCGTTTATCTGATCGTGGCTGCGCGTTCGGGTTCGGGTAACGCATCTTTCTTTCTGTTCGCTCCCCAATCAATCGAAACTCAATTCAGATTGATGGTATCGCCGAGCTCGTAGACAGTCTCCCTGTTGAGCTGCGTGGTTCATCAGGATGGCTTCGTCTCTGCTTCCCGACAAACGTCCGGATCTCCCGGCGCCGGGAAACGGAGATGCCGCCAATGACCCCTTCGTCACCAGTTCGTCCAGCTCTGCGCATCACCGGTTTTCAAATTTCGATCAGGAGTTGTTCGCCGCGGGACCCGGGTCCTCGCCCGCGCAGGCCAGACGCACTTTGGAAGCACATCTTGCCGAGACCGATCGTCGATTAGACGAGGCTGGAAAATTGGGCACAGCATTGGTCTCCCAACGAAAATTGTTGGCTGAACAGCTTCAAAATGTGCAGAAGCTGCAGACCGAGGGAGAGCTTGGTCCAGATCTGCGCAAGAAACTGGTAGAGATTGAAAGAGAATACAATGATCTCTCGCGAGAATCCGCTCGTGTGTTTCTTCCCAAGCAGAGAGTGCCGAGCAACGAGGCCCATGCAAGCTCTCCCTTTGTCACAGAGGGCCGCAGTGGCAGGGTAAGCATATCCCTCGAGGAACTTCCATTGTTCATTGCTTTTCCATGTTCTTGACTGACTGGGGTTGTCTTTTTTCTTCATGCCAGCGCTCCGTCAGTCCCTCGAAATTTGAAAGCCAGGCTACAGGTTCACCCTCAAAGCTCAATATACCAAACCGCAAAATGCGAAATCAACCTTCCAATCGCGTACATGACATCGAGTTTGCTGCCGAAATCAGTACCTCACTCATCGCGCAAGTCCGTAATTTGCAAGCACTGCTTTCCGAACGTGATGAGGAGATGAAGGTCGCTCAGTCCGAAATGCAAAGGCTGGAAATTGAATCTGAGAGCTTCCAACAACGGCTTAAAGCCTTGGACGAAAGCGAAAATCGCTACAAGGAGGAGAACTGGAACCTTGAAACCCGTCTTCAGGAATTTGCCGCGCAACAAAAGGAGGCCGCCGATCGCGAGAAGAAATTGACACAAGCCCTCAATATGGCCAATGTTGAGAAAACCAGTGTCCAAAAAGAACTGGATGATACCAAACTGTCTCACTCAAAATTGGCAGAAGAGCACGCCGTGGCCGTAAAGCACCTCGACATTGAGTTGGGCACAGCCAAGCGCAACATGGTCATGGCAGAGAGCGAGCGGGCTGCTATGCAACGCAAAATCGATGATTTGACCAACCAGAACCAGGAGCTCGCCCTGGCCTTCTCATCACAACGCTCGCGAGCCGCTGAACGTGAATCCATGCCTGGTCTCAGTGACGAGGAGTTCGAATCCGCAGCTGATAACATCACGCCAGAACATTCTCCACCATCATCTCCGGTCAAGGTCACCCCGAGGCATACGATGCTTGAGACCGAGACGATCAAGTCATCTCTCCATCATGCCCAGCGAACAATCCAAACCCAAAGAAGCCAGCTTCATCGTGAAAAGACGGAAAAACTGGAACTCAGAAGAATTATCCAGGATTTGCGCGATGACTTGGAGAAGTCTCGAGCTGACGTTGTGAGTGCTTCCAGTTCCCGTCGCACTCGCAAGGTCGATTCCAAGGAGTTCAAGAAACCTGCTCGGTTGTTAGGCAGCATTCGGTCCAGCAGGCAAGAGATCCTCATTGATGATCCTGATTGGGAGGATCATGCCGAGCCATCACCGCGCACAGCTTCCGCTACTGGCCCACACTCCATCATTGGAAATCCAGTCCAACCACCCGACAGCAGTGACCATTTCGAAAGTGCCAATGAGGCTAGTGAGTCTGCCTTCGAGACGGCCAATGAGCGAGCTACGGAGACGGAAGACTTCCAGACTGGTAACGAGAAACTGTCTGGCGCCGATGATGATACGGAGACAGAGACAGAGACCGAGGGCGTTTCGAGGGGCTTTGGTCACATGAAAAGACCCCCGAGCCTTCCCGCTGGCCTGGCACGGCCAAGAACCCGAGACTCTTTCCATAGTACGGCATCGACTTCGGCAGACGAAGAAGATCTTCCGAATCTTCGCACACCGACTGGAACAATTTCGTCTCAAAGGAGTCGCTTCAGACTTAATAGAGGCAGAGGCCACTTCTCAAGAAGCTCTCGTCAGAACAGCGTAGAGCCGAATATGCGGAGTAGTCCTGCGAGCCACAACAGCGGCGGCACTCCGCAAGCCGGTGGTCAAAGCTTATTCGCGGAACTTCAAGATTTGGGTAGTGATGGTGATTCTTTGGGCGCCGCCACACCCAGCAGACGCAGCCTTCGCTCATTTACTCCTGGGTCAACTCGCCGAGCGTTGTCACCGCCTCCCGCCATGCCTTCTCTGGCTCGAGTTTTCATGGTAGATAGCGGTGTCATGACAGATCCTGTCAAAGTTACCGCTGAAGTCTTTGAGGAAGAATTGGAAAGACCCGTATCTATGGAGTCGGTGGTGAACACTGGAAACCACCTCTCGACTACCTGGAGAAGCAGCAAAGCTACAGACCCAGACTCTGTGCGCCCATTGTCTACCTCATCATACAGTGATGCCAGCGTTCAATACGAACAGGATATGGGCATGAAGTTGGCCCAATTTCCAGCACCTCCGACATCAACTCGTCAGGTTAGCTCGCCAATCCCACCCTCTATGGCCTTGTCACATATTCAATTCCAAGATATCGAGCCCCGAGAGGAGCCCATGGTTGTCCCGACACCCCCGACTCTGAGACTGACGGCCCTTTCTGTCGAGCATGTCGAGCCTCGACTGGAGGCCGAGGTACCCCCACCAGCTTTGTCGCTATCAGCCATTGCCGCCGAGACTTTGGTGCCAGTGATGGAGCCAGCGACTCCTCGGGCTCATCTCACTTTGGCCTCAGTTGTGGCAGAGGCTATCGAACCCATGCCTATTCAGCAACCGACGCTCTCGTTGTCTGGCATATCCGCAGAAGTATTGGAACCCGTGCCTATTCAGCAACCGACGCTCTCGTTGTCAGGCATATCCGCAGAAGTATTGGAACCCGTGGCCGAACCTGTACCATCTCCCACAACCGCGGCCCTCTTACCTGTCACAAATGATACAGAACCCAAAGCAGTGCCGCGTCCGTCCTTGACGATGTCGTCAATACTTGCAGCCACCATTGAACCAAGACAAGAACCGGTCTTGCTACCGACTCCTTTGGTTCTGCGACTATCGGGTTTGTCTACGCAATTTGTCGAACCTGTACCAGATCAAATTCCTGCTTTGCCTGCTCTTGCTCTCTCACCAATCGCGACACAACATACGAAGCCTATTATGGAATCCATCGCTTCATCTCCAGCACTGGCTTTATCCTCGATTGCCTGTGAGAATATAGAGCCCGTGATGAGCCCGCCGGCCGCACCAGTTCTTTCAACCTTTGGCTTTTCCACAATCGACAGTGTCGAGTTTCGTCCTATGTCGCCTCGAAGCCCGAAAAGAGATGCGTTCATGCTTCCTAGAGATGAATCCCAAATTCCACAAACGCCAACCGATAGTATATTTGGTTCTGTAATAAGTCGTAGCAAGAAGAGAGATGTTGAGCCCATGATTGCCGAGGATGAAACGCGGCTTTCTACCCCTGGCTCGCCTCATGACGGCACCCCAGAGTCACAGCAACCGTTCAAGGAGATTTCCACCAACACCACTATTCGCGGCTCTCGCAAGCAGGGTGCGTCCATGCACGATCAAGCAGCTCAGACCTCGCTGACTGCTGGTGCAATCGATCAACTGCTGAAAACAGGCCCGCAACGTTCCTATGGTCATGTCAAGAACTGTTCCATTAGCTCTGTGGGGGGCACGCCTGACACGACGGGTACAGTTCGCATCTATAGGTCTCAAGACAGCTTTGACTCGCCCCTGCGTCTCAGAGGCAAGACAATTAGCGACATGAGGATTGACACAGTTGTCGCTAGACCTGGGAGCGAAAGCAGCGGGCGTGGATTCGGCATCGAGGCACCGCCACTACCCTCGAATCACCGTCAACTCATCGAGGCAGCTCGCTCAGGGTCGTCTCATAGCCAGCAGCAGAGCAACATGGGTCCTCCACACTGGCCAGCCTATGCAACGAAGCAGCATCCTCAGACGCCGACCAGCAAGCAGGCCTCCATCATTTCTGGACGAGGCTTCCGGGCCGGATCTGTACCTCGTGGCACGAGTGAGGCTCATCCTTCCGGAAGGCTCACCTCACACTCGAGGCGTTCGTCCGTGTCGTCATTTGCTTCCGAGATTGACACCCGCTTCAACATGCGAGGTGGAGATATGGGCATAGGTCCTGCTGGGTTTGGACTCAACACAAACACAGACCCTCGCATGATTCAGGCCATCACTCAGACCATGATCGGCGAGTTTCTGTGGAAGTATACTCGCAAGACGGGCCGCGGTGAGTTGTCCGAGAACCGCCATCGTCGTTACTTCTGGGTGCACCCATACACGCGAACATTGTACTGGAGCAATAGTGATCCGTCCACCGCCGGCAAGTCAGAGCTCAAGGCCAAGAGCGTCCCTATTGAGGCTGTTCGTGTTGTGACCGACAACAACCCGATGCCACCTGGACTGCACCGAAAGAGCTTGATCATCATCTCACCAGGCCGGACGATCAAATTTACCTGCACGACTGGCCAGCGACATGAGACTTGGTTTAATGCACTTTCGTACTTGTTGCTTCGGACTGGGCAAGAGCCCCAGACAGACGCAGAAGAAGTTGCTGTTCAGATCACACGGGACGACGTCGACGAACTAAATTCACAACCCGGCCTGCGACCTGTCCCCGAATCAGTGTCAAGAGCTCCGCCGTCATTGTCGTCTTACAACTCTCGAACATCACGAAATGAGTCCCCTGCCTTTGACACGTCAATGAACATCCCTACCCTCACTCCTTCTGCAAGTCACCAGCATGGAGGTGTTTCGAGTCGTAACTCGACCGGCACGTTCAGCAAGCTCAGTGGATACTGGCGATCAGGTGCCCCGAAAATTTCTGAGACTTTGTCTAATTTTCGTGGTCGCGGACCCAGCAACCAGAATTGGAACATATATGAAGCAAGTGAGGCGCACGACAGCGCTGAAGATGTCCGCGAGCTCATTGAACGCCAGGATCGTGAGTCTGATCGACTCGAGAACGTGAGAGCTTGTTGTGATGGCAAACATGACGTGGGCAGCTTACCACACACTGGACGAAGAGGACGAGGACCCCCTTCACATTCACATCCTGGATGTTCAGCCACCAATAACACACCACTGCCGCTGGCTCCCATGCGCCCCAAGGCCTGAACTAAGTTTCTCGTATGCGACTAGACTCGTGCTTGGTGGCTGCCATGCCACACATGCCACTCCGCTGCGATAATGGCTGATTCCTGAGTAGCGCTCTGGAACACCTTCTACAGCCCTATTCAATATTCTGTGGAACTTTGACGATTGCCACGACATTCTACTACTACGTGCCGACATTTATTTCCTTGTCATCTTCTCTCTTCGTTCATCCTCTTTGTTCCTTGTTCTTTGTTCTTTTTTTTAGCAAGTAGGCTTCCAACGTTATCCCACTGGACGGCAATAAACAGTCAAATAGTAAAATGCTGACTAGGGATGTCGTTATAAATAGTCATATCGACAACGGCAGCATTTGCCGACCACGAACCATCACTTTATTGGCTTGTGCCTTTTCCTTTCCTTTTTTTTTACTTATGCTTTAATTGTTCATTTTATTTTATTTCATTTTATTTTTTTTACACAAACGAAATGGGATGGACTCCTGGTCTTTGATAAAACCATGTCAACTCATCTGCCTTTACCTTGTTTTTTTTTAACAAGTCGGGCACCACTTGCATTGTTTGTCTGTCGTCTGAAGCAATATAAGATCGTGCCGTCGTCAGTTTGCTTCCTGCCTTTCAAATGGCGCGATTGTATCAGCATTACTACTAGCATTACTACAAGTATACATTAAGCTACTATGGCATTTCAGTTTGTTTCTGTTTTGGACAGCTTGTATTGTTTGTCGATGCAGATTGCGGCAAGGATGGAAGAATCATTAATGAAGGAGCAAATTTGTTCATGCGCCGGCTTGGGGCTTGAATATCGAAACAAGCAAGCTGAAAAGATGGACTGCGGGAGTAAGCCTGGTCTGTTAGGTAAGCTGTTGTCATTTGGGGGGCATTTCATGTAGAGGCATAGTTGGACGGGTAGGACGACGAGCAGGTCGAGGCATGATGGAGGATAGAAGATGGAAGCGGGTAACGAATGAATGAATGAAAACAGTCGGCTCTTGGAATAGTGTCGACAATGTCTAATGTCTTGCAATTTATTTCGAGGGTCCTTGAGTTTGGGCATTTGTTTGTATTTGTGATTTGTGGCGTCACGCACGTAAACGCGGTTGACGCGGTTGACGCGGTGACTCCACACGCCTCACCAGCCACTGCCATTTCGGCTGCATCAGCCACATAAGCTCCCCAGACATGACACGAGCTGGAGACTGACTGTCTGTCCATGATTGCCTCCAGCACTTCGCCCAACAACAACAGGTTGGCATCTGGAACACACGTTTCGTCTCTCCGACTCCATCCGCAGCAAGCGGTAGCTACGTCTCGTTTTCAGCTGCGCACACTGGACCGACAACTCGGCTTGCTTCCCGAGCCTGGAGCTCCATGTTCTTTCGCACCTCTTGAGTCTTGATCCCTCGACTCTTCCTTTCTCACCTCTACTTGCCATGCATGCTGGTCGCTGGTCGTCTTGGTCAAACGCAACACGTATTCTCTTTTTCTGACACTCAACCCGTCTTTTCTCTTCTTTTTTTTTCTTTCCTTGCCTTGCTTCTTCTTTCCTTGCCTTGCTTCTTCTTTCCTTGCCTTGCTTCTTCCTTCTCTCATTCTTTCCCTCTCCTACCGACAACCATCCTTTGCCACGTGCCAAAGACGACACCTTGACGACAAGTCAATCGAAAGCGACGACGCTTGCCCACGTTTGCCAGGGACACGTACCACGTACCTTTTGGTTCGACATTGCACTCCAGCCAGGCAGTGCGACCTCGGCCCGCCAATCACCCGCTTTGGCTCCTCGGCTCCGCGAGCGAACCGAGAATCTTGTCGTCGATTGTTCCAAGTAGTACTGGCTGCGACAGTGAAAACAATCTCGGCGTTCCCAGCATGGGACCATGGATGACGCTGCTTGTGACGTATCTCCTTGGAGGCGTCACATTCATTCCACTTGTCATCTTGCTGATACTTCTTCATGCGCATCACACACTTCCGTATCGACATGACCTGGTATCTGCCAACGGCCACGCGGAACATGACATTGTCCAGCCGGGTGACCAAGTTTCCGCTCTGGACGAAGCTCGGAAGAAAGCAGCCATAGATGGAGCCAAGGCGCAATCGGTTCGCGATCTGGATGTGGCAGCCGGCTACTTCGCCGTATGCCGTGAATATACACCCATGGGACTCAATGCCAAACCCATCGAACGTGCTACACCTGTCGGCTCGACCACAGTTGCTGCTCCGAGCCCCAGTGTCTACCAAACCATGTACAGGAGCATTTTTGACCGCAAGTCCGTCGCTGGACCGTTGGACGGCACCAATCAAAATAGCGGCATGAGCCAGAGACCAAAGAAGGCCGGTAACGTCTTTTACGTCGTCCTCAGGTATACTTGACCACCTTGTCTTTCCAAAAACTTGCAGTCTTTTGCAGACCACGTGGCTAATGTGCTTCGTTGTTAGACATGGACATCTCATGCTCTTTGATGACGATGAGCAGCTCGAAGTAAGACATGTCATTTCACTGGCTCACCACGACATAAGCATCTACTCGGGAGGCGACGTTACTCCCGAAGGCGAGCTGTTCATCAAACGTAATGCCTTATGCCTGACGAGGAAACCGATTGACGTCGACAAACAGGCGCCAGACATCCAAACATCCAAGCCTTTCTATCTCTTTTCTGAGAACTGTTCCGCCAAGGAGGACTTTTATTTTGCCTTGTTGAAAAGCCAGCAACAAACGTTTGGCTTCGATTCCAATCCACCCATCCCAAAGGGATTCGAGGTGAAGAATATCATTTCTCTGGTTCAGAAGCTGCACTCCTCGGAGGACCATGTGCATTCCAGGTGGTTAAATGCGCTTTTGGGAAGAATATTTCTTGCCGTATACAGAACGCGCGATCTGGAGAACATGATACGCGAGAAGATCACCAAAAAGATATCCAGGGTAAAGAGACCCTCTTTCCTGGCTAACATTACCATACAAAAGATAGATACTGGTGACACGGCTCCCTTTCTCACAAACATGAAACTCAAGGACCTCACCGTCGAGGGCGAGTGCGTTGTGGAGGCGGATATAAGATACACCGGTAACTTTCGTATCGAGGTTGGTGCTACGGCAAAGCTTGACTTGGGGTCGAGGTTCAAGGCCAGAGAAGTGAACCTGCTGCTCGCAGTTGTTCTGAAACGAATTGAAGGCCATTTACTTTTCAAGGTCAAGGCGCCGCCTAGCAACCGTATCTGGATGTCATTTCAGACAATGCCCAAGATGGAACTGGCCATTGAACCCATTGTCAGCTCGAGACAAATTACATATACACTCATCCTGCGTCAGATTGAGAATCGCATAAAGGAAGTATTTGCTGAGACGCTGGTACAACCCTTTTGGGATGATGTGCCGTTTTTCAAGACAGAGCATAAGATCTGGAGAGGCGGCATCTTCCAGGGTGATGACGCCGTTGTCGAATCGTCCGAGTTCGATTCCTCCGAAGCCGAAGTCGCACCCACACAAAGCAGTGCCGAGCCGCTTGAGAAGCTGCAAGAAACCCAACAAGACGTACCCATTACAACGCAGCCGATTGAAAAGAGCCATTCCTTTCCCAATCTGGACCAGCAGCCAGCAGCCACGGGTATTTTCGGGAAAAGGATTGGAAAGAGTGCCAATGGCAACGCTACGTCTGTTTTGTCGTCGGGCATCAACGTCAATTCCAATTCCCATTCCGCTTCCACTTCGACGTCCACGTCCACGTCCAGGCCAGCCTCAGCCTCGTCTGCAAACAGTACGCCCCGATCTCTTCATATCGTAAAGACCGCAACAGAACCTGTCGTGGGCACCGAAACTGCGCACGCCGACATCTTCAAACCGTCATCATCTCCTCCGCACCACGCTTCAAACTTGATGGCCTCTTTAGCCTCTCGTTCTCACGAAACATTGTCGATACACACGCCGTTTGGATCTCCTGGAAAAAAGACGCCATCATCATCGAAATTGTCTCGCCGTTCCTCGACATCTTCCAAAGAGACTGTCGAGAAGGAAAAGGAAAAGGAAATGGGAAACCATATGAAGTCGAGTCCGGTACCAGCGGGCCGTCGCAACACTGCATCGTCGGCTGAATCTCTGGCACGCAGCGAGGACTCAGGTCCTGCGTCGCCCACACAATCATTAGCAGCTGGGTCGGCCAAGAATCAAACAGGGTCTCTTGGCAGACATTTTTTCGCACGACGCGACACCGGCAACAGTACTGCGGCATCACTCGATGCCTCTACGGGTGGTGCTGAACTCAAGAAGACAACATTGGCAGCAGTGACAAATGCCGCCGAACAAGCTAGACAATGGGGTTGGAACGCTATCCGCAGACAAAGAGATCAACGTCGTAATAGCGAAAGAAGTCATCCGATTGATCTCAGTCAGCCCATGGGCCGCGGCCAGCCTCTTCCGCCGCCCGGAACGCCTCTTCCTGGTCCTAATGATGGCACATCTAGATTTGGCGTCGGGCAAAATACGAAGCGAAAACCTGTCCCGGCTCCAGCCTCCATACCGGAACAAGCCTCTGCCGAAGAACAAGACTATGATATGGATACTCGTCCATCACAAGCTCCTCTAATTCCCCAACGAAGACATAGAGGAGCAAGCCAACTACAGGATGAAGAGGCGGAGCAAAATATGCTGGTAGTAGCCGCCCCAGATGATTCCCAGCCTGGTACTCCGGATACAGACGAAAGCCCGGCCGTGCATGACGAGTCTTTGAGAGTCACTGCCTCATCAGTGAAGAAGATGCAGCCTGGAACTGACGTCGAGCCTGAACAAGCGTCTGACGTGTGCCTGGTCCCGGATCTGCCACGGGAGGCAGGACCGGAGGTGGCTGAAGCAGCATCGGAATCTAATTCTACCATTGTGCAGCACTCTCTTTCAGAGGTGCTGGTTCCAAACATGGAAGAGAGCAAGGAGAATCCTTCTTTACAAACATTGCCAGCTGTTGTGGCCGCTAGCGGCGGTGACGACGACGATGATTTGTCTGGCTGGATAGACAATGAAGACATTATCGATGACGCTGCAGAACCACCCACTGTAATGGCTACTGTCGAAGCGCAGTAAGTGTGATGAGGATGCGATTTTTTTTTAAAAGAAGAAGAAAAAAAGAAAAAGAAAAGAGTAATTCAATCAAGAGACGACGAAATTGTCTGAAAGTAATATTCAGAGAAGATCGCTTGCAAACCATCGTTTCAACTTCCAAGCTAAACAGGACAAACTCCTCTTTTATTTATTTTTATTTTTATTTTTATTTTCTTCCTCTCCCTCTTACTTTTCCTTGTGCTTCATGGGTATAGTAGTGGTCTTTTCTTTTTGTATCTTTCCATCTTCTTTTCTGCCGCAGGCGAAGGCGCATGGAGTTTGATTTCGGCACGAACAAATATCTTTGAACGTGTCCTATGTGTGGCCTTGACTTTTCTTTTTTTCTTTTTTTTTTTTTGGCACAACACTCGATGCCTCTGCTTATACTGGTGTCTGGTGCTACAATTTGTCGAAGTACGCGGGTCAATGCTATGGCTGTGTTGTATATATTGATTCACATGTGTTGAACTGTTGTGCTGTAAATCGATACATAATGTATATTAAAATAAATACATACATGGATAGACATATGAATCCACATATGGGAATGTCAAGTTATTCAAGGGTGGTGACATGGAATGACGCTGATGATATATCGCAGACATTGATGTTTAGATTCGGGCACATATCGGTTTGGAGAAAAAAGACAAGTATAGCACAAGTATAGCATCGTGATAACTCTACCACTCTAATGATTCCATGCCAGCCTCCGCGTCGGCCAGTATGCTTATCACGGGCCCCGCCGTGGCTCTCATACCTACCATCCTCATTTTCTGCTTTGTTCGGGTCCAGAAGACGGGACAGTCCTTGCTGTCGCACCGGACTTCCTCGAGGGGACTTGAGCCAGCACAGGTATGGCACACGCGCAGCATGTCTTGGAAGCGGCGCTCTTCGGCGCCAAGTCTTGTCTCGAGAGTGAAGAGCGATCCAGGCGTGTTGACGCGGCAGGTGGGACAAAGGGCCTGGCGCTCGTAGGAGTCGTCGAATTTGGCATTGCAGACGAGGCAGTGTGTGGAGCGCATGTAGGACTCCAGGGTCATTTTCCGCGACGCCGCAACGTCGTAGGCGGCGGTTTGGTGGATCCGTTGCACCTTGGGCATCTCGTCGTACCATTGCCGCACGTTTGCGCCGACGAGGTTGAAAATGCGCTCGAGGGGCGGGATCAGGTTCTTGGAGATGTAGTATTCGGCGTCGAGCTGCCAGTGTGGATTGGCGAGCAGGTCTTCGGGGGCGACGCTGCGGTCGATGAGGCGTGCACCGGGCGCGCCGGTGATGATGACATAGGGGACGCGCTCGCCGTACTGGGGCTCTGCGCGCGCATCCCTAAGCATCTTTTTTGTGCTGATGAGGGCGCCAGCCGGGGGCGCGCCTTTGTCGGAGTAGGTGCCGAGACGGACCTCGCGCGCAAAGCAAAAGTCTTGGACCGAGACGGCGCCGCGCATGATCTTGTCGCACTGCTTCTGGAAATATTCCTTGATTTGGCTGAGATCGGCTGTATCAAAGAGCATCTTCAACGCCTTCTCTTCAATCTTCTGTTCCGCAGGTGTGCCATCGCGGCGGACGGTTTCTATGCCCTTTGCGTCAAATTCGGGCTTAAACTGGTCTTTGCTTTCAAACTTGTAGCCTACGTAGCGCTTCTTGGCGAGGAGCACGCAGGGGTGGTAGACTTTTTCGAACTTGAGCTTCATGGGCCGCGGGTTCATGTCGGTGATGGATTTGGCAATCTCGTTGCCAATGTCAAAAGCTTGATCTCTGCTTCTCCCCTTGAGGTATACGAACAGACTGTCCGTGTCGCCGTAGACGACTTCCGCGCCCCAACGCTCGACCGAGTGGATGTAGGCTGTGGCACGCTCAAGCGTCTCGCGGCCCGTCTGGACGATGCTGTCGGCAATCTCGGAGCACGGCATTCGTCCGGAAAATGAGGCAGATGTGTATCCGTAGGTGACGTTGGCCAAGAGCTTCAGAGCCAGCTGACGGTTGTTCAGCAATCGCTGCAGCACCTTGTCGTCCTTGTCCTTTTTCATGCCGCTCTTGACCATGACTCTTGTCTCCAGGATCTCGGTCAACATCTTTGCCAGCAGTGATTTTCGGATGTTGGTCTTGACATACATCATGCCATTGGGTGCGATATTGATGTAGTCTCGTAGCAAGGTGAGCAGCCCCTGTTGGCGCTTGTATTCCGTGAAACCCATCTTATTCGTGCCGCGCCAGTTGGTGATGCGTCCGAGAAAGGTTGAGTAGCAATAGTTGTATGCGATCATCACGCTCGGGTACAGACTTTGGAAGTCGAGCACCAAGAGTGGGCTGTTGTAGAATGCGCTTTGAGGCTCCATGACCAGTGGCAAACATTCAAGCGCATTCTGACTTCCCACCTGCTTGCGACTCGGAGACACAAGGAGGAAATTTTCGGGTTTTGCGATACGAAACATGATTGACTCGACTTTGAACTGTGACCCACGAGAGAAGACAGAGAAGAAGTCCACTCCGAGGAGCCGAGCTTGCTCACTTGTCCGCGAAATGAGTTCATTAGTCTCGAGAATTTCAATGTCCATCAAAGTGCGTGACAGATAATATGCCACAATCTTACTCAGGTCGGACGCTTTGCCGCTCTTGTACCAGGCCGTCAATGTCTTCCAAGAATAATGCGGCACGCGACGATGAAGTAAATGCCATGCCACATTTTCAAGGGTATATTGGAGCAAGTTCAGCTCACCCCGCATTGCTCTCCAGATATTAATCATGTGCCGGCCAGTCACACGAATTGTAGATGTTGTATTGAAGCCCCATCGGTCGCTTTGCTTACCGAACCGCCCGTGTGAGTCGTTCTTCATACGCGAAAATTCATCACACAAGTTGTAGTCGTATTTGAGCCTCGCCCGTTCGATGACATAGCCCCAGGAGCTGCCATGTACCTCGTATCCCGTCAAGATATCAGGATCATATGTTCTGACAATCTCGACCATTCTAACCATCAAGTCCAGTTCAGAGCTCTCTTCGACAATTTCAGTGCTCGTCGGTTTCTGCATCATACGGGCCGGATTTCCGTCTGTGGACAGTACAATAATACCAGTCTCAACGGCGTGAGAGAGGTTTTGACTATGTCTCATCGCTTCATCAGACTTGCAGGCCCAGAATATGCACTGGACTTCGTCTTCTTCCGGGTTGGGCACATATTTGCCCCTCGTGTTGACGTGAATTTCCAGGCTCATAGTGCTCATGTATTGCACTTCGTGTTCAACACTAGTTGATTGACCTCTTTGTGTATATTTAAAGCCGTATTTATTTTTAGGCGTTGGACCATCGATCTGGGACATCCAAGCCTTAGGCGTGGATAATATCCTTTGAGTTGCTGTTCTGATCGCCCTTTGCCTCCGATTGTCGCGCTCCACCCATTGCTGGACCTCCTGATGGGTTGGAGGCAATGCAGCGAATTCCCAACTGCGCCAGGAACAGGTTTGTCGTTCATGATCCTGTTTTTGCTGCAAAATTTGACGACCTTGACAAATATCTGATTTTACCCCATAACTGGGAGCCGACGTTCCATCAATGTCAAAATCAGGAAGAAACGGAATGGTGTTGCCCTCAAGCCTAAACTCCCGGCCGGCATATTCTCGATTTCGTTCCGGGACGTCTCTTTCTTTGCTATAAAATGCATCTTGATAGATGACGTTAGGACGACAAAAAGCTTCCAATGTCATGCCTTGTTCACGCGTTGGCGGCAAATTCGAGAAGATTAGATATGGCCTTGGAGTTACTTTATTGATGGCTCGTTGAAATTTGGTCGTCTCATCACATGGTTCGCGGCTACCCGAGGATGAGACGGGAGATGGTATCAGTTTATTTGAGTCGTTCGGGATATAATGAGACTGCAGCACGATCGGGTCCAAGGCCACAGATATTGTAGGCTGGCTGACATGACTCTGCCATGAGGATACAAGCGATGATTGTTGACTATGATATAACCTAGAACGAACTTCATTTTGGTTTTTCACAGGGCCAGGCTTCAACGAAGTCCCGTCGAGGACGACAGAGCCCTCTGCCAGGAACAATGTTGCATCTTCCTTTCCATGGTTTTTCTGGGCGACTGACTTCGAAAATTCCACTGTTGCTGAAGATTTTTCATCATTGTTCTGGGTTCGTCCTTCTAAACTTTCCGCATCTCCGCTTTCATCTCGCGAATTCGAGTATAATTCGCGCCTCGAACGCTTCTGAGGACTGTACGCTGACATCGTCCCTGAGTGCTGGCGTTTTAGGCCCCTCGTTTGGAGTGATCGTCTTGTCTGGGGCTTAAATGCCCGTCCTACAAGTCTCTCATCTTCAGCAAAGCCTAGAAGCTCTGGCGAGATAGGCATGGTCGGAAAGGTACCTGTCCTGAATATGCTGACACCGAGGCCAAGTATAAGATCTGACGAGAATGGAGGCAGGTCGGAAGTGAGACACAAGTCCGCCGCAATGTCTGTTGTTGCTGGCTGTGCTGAACTATCATTAGTCTCTCCATGTTGTTTCGCCTTAGCGTCCTTTTCTGTCTGAAAAAAATCTCTGAGGGCTTCTTCATCTGAATCTTCCAGGAAAAAATCTTCACCGTCTGCTACAGGCTCTTGTAAAATCCTTTTTTCGTCGACGTCGATGCTTCCGGCTGGTTCAACAGTAGATTGTGTTATATTTGAGGGTAGACCGAGCACCGGCATGAGGCTATTCGGATACAAGTCTTCGACCGACTCAAGGGAAGTATGCACTTCTCCTTCAGGATCAAGTGCTTTGACAAAATCATCAAAATCGGGGGGTTTATTGTCGAGACTGGATAGCTCTGAATCTATCAGAGTCTGAATTTGATCTCTGGACTCCTTTTCATGGATCCAGCCTTGTGATTGGGTTTGTCTCGGATCAGCAGACATAGTAACCATCACCTCGGGCGGAAAGGGGCTTTGGCCTGGGCGACTTTTGAACATCTGCCTCTGCCGACGCTTCGTCTCGTTTTCCCATAATCCTGCCATACTGTATACTAACTTCAGGTCTCCTGGAATCGGAGCATTCCTCTCAACGAAATCGTGGTGAAGTGGCCGCTCCTTGACCATTTTTCGATTGGTGATGTGCTGCACACAAATGTCCACTTCAATCGAGCAGTGGCTAACACGAGGCAAAGATATATCATCCGTGACATTATCCGGGTGAATAGATTGGCTGTGCCAAAGATGCGAAGAGCTTAGTGAGGGATCATACTCAGGTATTGGAGCACGGAAAGCTGTTCTGGAAGAGTCAATGTAATCACATCCATACAAGTTGTAATCCACCATGAACTGCAAAAGGTATTGCAGATGGGCCTCGTAAGGCTGAAACTTTCTCTTCATAATAACGCCTTGCTGAAGAAGATCGGCCAGCCGCGTCATGACGATGGGATTGAACATGTAGATTTTGAGGAAAAACTGAAAGCCGACATGGAAGCCATAGAACGGGATCCCCTTCACCAGCGTTATCCGCGCCACAAACTTCGCGTTGTCTCCATACTGATCTCTCCTATAGCTCACCGCTAGAGCATGATCAATCGAGAGATGCAGGCGATACATATAAGCTCCAACTGTTGGAATCCAATGTTAGCTCAAAGCAACACCAGGTAGTTCTGAGAAGCACAATCACATACCTTCATCAGGTGCCGGATCCCCTTCGTATTCGACGTACAAGTAAGGAAAGGCCCCATGAACGTGGGCACATACTTTCTGTCCAGTTTCCGTAGAACCAAATATCCTTACGACCGGAACCTTGGGGCCTTTGCCCATTTGCGAGGCCCGAACATCATTGCGAAGCTGAGGATCATAACGAGTGGGGCTGGCCTGGTAGTGATCGATGCAGTTCAGTCTGACTCGGAACAGATTCATGCTTTTTCAGCACAAAAAACTCATTAGCATCGGTTGGAGAGCTGGATCCATGCCATCTCGGTGACTGATTCACAAAGAGCATTTTGATTAGAGCCAGAGATATAATAAGTTTGCGTATGTCACGTTGGTCGAGCTAGCTCCTTCTCAAGGCACGTTGACGCTGCACGCGACATTAGTGACGTTTTTGACACGAAGAGCCGCGCGGTCACGTGCTAGGAAGAGCTGTCATCCATAGCATATGGACCAATCGTCTAGTTTACCTTTACCGCGCTCCATTCGTTTGAAATGATAAATTCTTAAAAAAAATTGAATACAACATCTATAATCACAATACTATCCTTCTTCATTTTGCACATATTACTTGATGCTTGATGTGCTAACACTTGTGCTGTATTAGGCGAGATCAATCCGTACTAACAGTTTGCACCATCTTGGGTTGCACCAGAAATCGAGGGCCGAAAAAAAGCGGGGCCCTTCACGGGCGGGTACAAGTGCGAATTCTCATGTTGCGTAAACCTGCTCGGCGCAATTGTGTGGAATCCGCCTCAAATCGTCTTTCACGAGCTATTCAAGACATTCGCCAATCACGCGCTCATCAGCTTTGACCTTCCAAAATGCCGCCCGCCCCCTCTCGCAAGCCTGAGTCAGGCGCCGCAAATAAGGAGGAGAACATCTACATCCCTGCCTTCATTAGCAGAAAGCCATTTTATGCTGACGAAGATGGTGACGATAACGATTACCTTAAGCATCAGCGGCGAGAGGAGAAGAAGGAGTCAACAGCCTGGTACGATCGTGGAAGAAGAGCTGGCCCTGCTGCCACCAAGTACCGAAAAGGCGCGTGCGAAAACTGCGGCGCAATGACACACAAGGCCAAGGATTGTTTAAGTCGGCCTAGAGCCAAGGGAGCAAAATGGACAGGAAAGGATATCGAAGCCGACGAAGTAATACAGGACGTCAGGATGGGCTGGGATGCCAAGCGCGATCGTTGGAACGGATACGACTCCAAAGAATATCGAAATGTGGTGGAGGAATTTAATCAAATGGAGGAATTGCGGAAGCAATCGCAGAAGGCGCAGAATGGGGAAGACGACACCGAGGATGGCGACAAGTATGCAGAGGAAAATGATATGAGCAAGCATCAAAGCACGGCAACTCGACAATTGCGGATACGTGAAGATACGGCCAAATACCTTTTAAATCTTGACCTGGAATCCGCGAAATACGACCCCAAGACACGATCGTTGGTCGACGGGGGCGCTACTGGTGGCAAGGCTGCAGAGCTGTACGCAGAAGAAGGTTTTATGCGATCATCAGGCGAGGCCGGAGACTTCGAGACGGCGCAACGATATGCATGGGAGGCACAAGAAAGGAGTGGCGATACAACACAACATTTACAAGCAAATCCGACCGCGGGTGCCTTTTCCCGTAGGAAAGAGCAAGAGGAGACGGAACGTTTACGAACCGAACGTGAGAAGATTCTTTTGCAGAAATATGGTCACGATTCTCAGAAACCTATACCATCCGCGTTGCGCAACATGATGATTACGGAATCAGAGACATATGTGGAATATGATGAGGCGGGTCTGATAAAGGGAGCACCGCGGAAAGCTGCGAAGTCAAAATACCCAGAGGATGTTCTGATCAACAACCATACTTCTGTCTGGGGTAGCTGGTGGTCAAATTTCAAGTGGGGATACGCGTGTTGCCACTCTTACGTGAAAAACAGTTACTGTACAGGGGAGGAAGGCAAAGTCGCTTGGGAAGCGGCAGAACGGCAAAGGACAGGTGCAAATTTGATTGAAGCGGCCCCAAATGAGGACGTGTCGCACCCTGAAGAGCAGAATTTGGCCAAGAACGAGACCAGTGACGTGAGTGCGAAGAAGCGTTCTCGCGAAGAAATGTTGAGCGGTGTCTCCGAGGCCGAGCTGGATGAATATCGCAGGAAAAGGGCGGCTGCAGATGATCCCATGGCAAAACTGCTCGGGCAGGATCAATTATTGAGCTAGTAGTTTAAGATTTACAATGTTACACACAGCCGCACAGCCTGTCTCAATCTCCTGGATGCAAAAGACATCTCACTTTTGAAAGTTACAATTCGTAACGTGATCGTATGAATGTTTGAAGTGTCAATCGTGGCGCTATGGAATCATGAAGCATGTGAGAAGTGGCCCGTTGAAGAATATTTGCCGGTCGAGCACAACGCATCAGTCACATTTGGCAGTATGGACCACATTGTGAAGTGTTCTAAAAAGAAAAAAAAATGGTATTGTTTTATGATCAACCCATTTTATCCATTGGCCAACGCCGCTAGTCATGACGTAAAATGTTTTATCCCATATGTGGAAAATCGCGTCATTCTTCCAGAGTTGAAAAATCCGTGAAACTTATTTTGTGCATCTACTCGTCATCCTCCTCCTCATCGCCGTCGGCGCCACCCTCGGCGGCCTTAGCCTTCTTCCTGCGGACACGACCAGGGCGACCACTGCCGAATGGTGAGTTGAGGGCGAAGTCAATGTGCTTCTGGGAGTCGAGGCGGACGATGAAAGAGGGAACGTTGACAATCTGCTTGCCGACGCGGATGTGGCGCTGACGAATGAGGACACGGGCGTGATGGATAGTCTTAGCGAGGCCGAGCTTGAAAACGCAAGTCTGAAGGCGGCGCTCCAAGAAATCCTCAATCTTGAGGGCAAGCACGTAATCGAGCTTCATGCGGGACTCATCCAGAACACCGACACGAACGAGACGACGAATGAGAGCATTGCCTTCGAAGAGACGCTTGGGGTCCTTCTCGTCGAGGGTCAAAAGCTGACTACAATAACAGTTAGCTGCAAGTTCTCATGATCTTGAGGGTTGCAAGGTGCCATACCGAGCAGCACGACGAATCTTGGACAGAGTCAGACCGACTCTCCAGACCTCACGCTTGTTGCGGAGACCATACTCGCCAACGAGCTTCAACTCAGAGTCCCTGTTGCATATAATGTCAGTTTCGTTCGCAATCGACTTAAACAGAGGCAAGCTCGTGTTCAGTGGCCGGTGGTACTGACAATCGAGCAGACTCGAAAGGTCTACGAGGGACACGCGAGGTCTTTGAATGGGCGCGGGGAGGCATCCTGGCCGAATTGTCAATATTTTAATGCGAACACGTTATTTGACCAATTTCTTATACTTACTTGGCTTGCTCCTGTGGTGATGGCTGGAGATGGACAGTTGCAAGCAAGATCGTGAATCTTTTGGATTGTGGGGAGGTAAATTTCGCCCAGCACTTGCATCTATCACGTGACTCAAAAATCCTGAACCCTAAGTAACTCGCATGCTGTGACACCCCACCACCCACAATTGAGCCCTACTTTGTGTCGGAAGGACCAGGAGGGAAGAGTATCGGATTATCTAAGCTGCCGCTCCCACAACCCAAGCGCAAATTCGACGCTCTCTCAAGCGGAGGCTCCTCAGTTCACCTTTGCCAATTTTCGATCACGAACTCGTTGTCCGCCAAATAAGACGAAATGGGTCACTCTTACGGAAAGCGAGCGGGCACCCGCGTGCGTATAATTTCTCGATTGCCGAACTTCGACGAAAATAAACAATAAAAAAAACTAATGCCCAAGTAGTATGCCTTCAGCCGCGACTTCCGAAAGAAGGGCATGATCGCTCTGAACACGTACTTGAAGACGTACCGGTTCGTACACACGACCTCGATCTGCCATACTATAAGAGAAGCTGTATCGGAATATAAACTGATGTTGGACCCATAGTGTTGGCGATATTGTTGACATCAAGGTCAACGGTGCTGTTCAAAAGGGGTAAGAATTTTTGGCCAGACCATTTGCGGCAGAAACTCGAACAATGAGTGCAATTAGCGGACCAAATTGAAGGCAAAAAGACTGACAATCGCGCGAATAGTATGCCCTACAAAGTCTACCACGGAAAGACTGGCGTTGTCTACAACGTCACCAAGTCCTCCGTTGGTGTCATCATCTATAAAAAGGTGTGGCACCGATACATCGAGAAGCGCATCAACGTCCGAGTCGAGCACGTTTCTCCCTCTCGATCCCGCGAGGACTTCTTGAAGCGAGTCAAGTCCAACGCCGAGGCCAAGAAGAAGGCCGCCGCCGAGGGTGTTACCGTCCAAGTCAAGCGCCTGCCTGGTCTTCCCCGGGAAGCTTGCACCGTTTCGCTCACCGACAACCCTCCTGAGACTGTTACTCCTTTGCCTTACGAGACTACGATTTAAAAAACAAAAAAAAGGTTCGAGCGAGGTGGGATACGCGGTTCTTCGTTTTTTCTTGTGGTGTTGCTTCTGGATGGAAAAGAACTCAGCATGGCAAGGTCTGCATTTTCGATGTCCATAGGGAAATAAACCCATGTGGCATAAACATAACAAAGATTTCTCCAATTCGATCCAGTGCGGTTGTTCAGTATTTTACATCAAGGCGGTACTTATGAACAATCACGGATGGCTTATCGGGCTGCAATACAAGCCAATGCGTCATATTTTACATTGAAAGCCAGAACATCGTCCCCTGGTCTAGAAGTCGTGCATCTCTCAACCAAGATTGCAGTTGTTCTACGAGTCTTCATGCTCGCAGCAGTACACTTTTGACAGTACTATCTCGGCATCCCCTTTGCTACTACAGCTACCGCCTATCTTTTATTGGGGGCGGTTCGGTTTAATAACAAATGACCAATTTCTACAGGCTTTATTTATAGTGCCTAGGAGACTTCTTATCACATGAGATGATTGCGCGCGGCTCTAATAACACCCCAAGTGCTCTGTCAGGCCCCTGGCAAGTATCTTTGTAAAATGATACAACGATTAGATGTCTTGTAAAATGATGCAGTGATGCGACTGGATGTATCGAGCGCAAAGATTTCAACCTTCAAGCACCACCACCCAGCTAATAGGCGAGCCTCACTGCGTGCATCCCGCGTCTCAGTCATCACTCCCTTAGTATAACTCGCCTGAACAGTAGTGACCTATATTTTCTTCTAATATGCTCGCTGGGTATAAGCGAAGTGGATGCGTCACCAGACATTATACGTTATGCAAGGTAGTGTGCACGCGCCCTGGCAATATCGTTATAAATTAGTACGTGGCGAGGCGCCTTTTTGAATAGTAGTGTAAGTGTTCTTCTACGGCGGAGCATAGTAATTGATTTTATCCAACTACATCAAATTTTGGAAGTGGGCATTATGGTTCGAGTTACAGGACTCGTCACATCATGCTGTTTGAAATCAACGACCAGGTCAATGAATTTCAGTGACTATTTCCGCCAAGGCTCCGAATTTGAAATATGTAGTATGCAAGAGCACAGGGTAGGTACCGAGGTCCGTTGCGCCAGGCTGGCGTGGAAGACTCGGCTACCTGCAGGACGGCGTCACCAAGACCCACTTATTGACCTGAAGAGCAACTCAGCCACGCTGGGAAGTGGGAAGCTTCTATGGGCTGCAATTCTATCGCAGCCCGAATAGAAGCGCCGAAGCTGACGACTGCGTCCACGACGACTCTACTTGGCATTTTTGGGACCACGACGTCTTCGTGGCTCGGCTGCGTATATTATTCTCTTGGATCAGACCCTCAAATTGCTTCTTTCGCATCTCCAGAGCCTCCTGGTTCGCTCCCTTATCTTCCATGTGGGGAAGGTGCTCCTGAGTCCCGACTTCCATCCGGGCGCTGCGCTGCACCAACCCCCTTCTTGCCATACCTCCAGCACCTGCCGAGCTTCGCTCAACAGTCGCGATCATGACTACTCTACGAACGACGGAGCATACCAAGTATGTGCTATGCTGTGATGGCTGCCAAGTGGCGCAGGCCTGGTCCATGCAACTACTTCCTAGACTGATATGATGGCTTTGAACAGGACGGATCAAGAGCTTGCCATAAGCATCAAGAAGGCGACCAGCAGCGACGAGATCTCCCCTAAGCGCAAACACGTGCGAGCATGCATAGTGTACACCTGGGATCACAGGTCATCTCAGGCCTTCTGGTCTGGAATCAAAGTGTATGATACAGTTCCGCTCTCAAAGCCACACGTTCAAACAGAAGCTGATCACGCTAGCAGACAACCAATTCTTGCCGATGAGATCCAGACGTTCAAGGCCTTGATCACGGTCCACAAGGTTCTTCAGGAGGGACATCCATCCACGCTGAGGGAGGCATTAGCTCACAGAAGCTGGATCGATGGTCTCAATCGAGGAATGTCCAGCGAAAGCATCCGTGGCTACGGTCCTCTCATTCACGAATACGTATACTACCTTCTCGCTAAGCTGTCTTTCCACCAACAGCACCCCGAGTTTAACGGCACTTTTGAATATGAAGAGTACATCAGTTTGAAAGCAATCAATGATCCCAATGAAGGCTACGAGACCATCACCGATCTCATGGTTCTGCAAGACAAGATTGAGCAGTTTCAGAAGTTGATCTTCTCCCATTTCCGCAATGTTGGCAACAATGAATGCAGAATTTCCGCCCTCGTGCCGCTTGTGCAAGAAAGCTATGGAATATACAAATTTATCACAAGCATGCTACGTGCTATGCATTCTAGTAAACATTCCCTGACAGCTGCTGGAAGATGTATGCAATGCTAACACGACTCATAGTCACCGGGGACAACGACGCGCTACAACCGCTCAGAGAACGATACGATGCCCAGCACTACCGCTTGGTAAAATTTTACTACGAATGCTCAAACCTCCGATACTTGACCAGTCTCATCAGTATCCCCAAACTGCCGCAGGATGCGCCAAATTTGTTGGCTGATGACGACGAAGCGTCAGCACTGCCGGCAAGACCAAAGCAAGAAATCGAGCGACGACCGACCCCACCCCCGGAGCCGAAGTCACAGGAGCCCGATGAGATCTCGGAGTTTTGGAAGAGCGAGTTGGACAGGCAAAACCGCGAGTATGAGGAGCAGCAGAGAGTCCTGGAAGAGAGGCAGAACTCAGCTCTGCTTGCTCAACAACGAGCTCAGCAGCAAGCTCAACGCGAATTTGAAGAACAGCAACGCCGGCTGGCCGAGCAGCAACAACGAGAGCAAGAAGCTTTATTAGCGCAGCAAGCGCAGTGGCAGACCCAAGGCAGGCTGGCAGAGTTGGAACGAGAAAACCTCAACGCTCGTGCCCAATATGAACGTGATCAGCTTATGCTTCAGCAGTATGATCAGCGCGTCAAGGCTCTCGAAGGCGAGCTTTCACATATTCAAAACAGCCTCGGCCAGCAAATCACAAGCAAGGATGACCAAGTCAGCGCTTTGCAAGAGCAAGTCAACACCTGGAGAACGAAGTATGAGTCTTTAGCAAAGCTTTACTCTCAGCTTCGCCATGAGCATTTGGAACTCCTCCAAAAGTTCAAGGCCGTGCAGCTCAAGGCCGCCAGCGCCCAAGAGGCCATTGACAAGAGAGAAAAGCTGGAGCGCGAAATCAAGACTAAAAACCTCGAGCTTGCCAACATGATCCGCGAACGAGATCGAGCTCTACATGATAAAGACCGACTCAATGGCAGCAACAAAGATGAGGTAGAAAAGCTGAAGCGTGAGCTTCGAATGGCGCTAGATCGGGCAGATAACCTGGAACGCAGCAAAGGCAACGAGCTATCGACAATGTTGGCAAAGTACAATCGTGAAATGAGTGATCTAGAAGAAGCATTGCGGAACAAGTCGCGAGCGCTAGAGGAGTCTCAGTCGCGCATACAAGATGGAGCCTCTGATTTGGAGCAGCTCCTCCGGGACAAGGAAATGGAATTGGAGGTGTACAAGACTGGCATGGATGAAGCTTTGGTCAAGTTGAATGATTTGGAGAACAATCAAGGGGTGACAGACGAAGCCTTGGATGGGCAAATCGATGCTCTGATTTTGTCCAACCTTGACAAGATCAATGCTATTATTGATTCTGTCCTGGAAGCCGGCGTCGCACGCGTTGATGACGCGCTTTACGAGCTCGACTCGTCCATGCAAGCTGGCAATCAGAATGCCTCACCATCGTTCGTCTTGTCTCAAATCGAAAAGGCATCAGATAGTGCTACGGAGTTTGCGACAGCATTCAACAGCTTTATTGCCGACGGACCCAACAGCACCCACAAGGAGCTCATCAAGGCGATCAATGTGTTTGCAGGCTCTGTCGCAGATGTGTGCAGCAACACAAAGGGTCTCTCGCGACTGGCAACCGACGACAAGAAGACTGATACCCTGATGAATGGGGCTAGGCAATCTGCCGAGTCAAGCATCAAGTTCTTCCGCAACTTGCTGAGTGTCCGTCTGGAAGACGTCGACACTGATCAGAAGATCGACATTGTCATCAACAGGAATCACGACGTCCAGATGAACCTGCAGAAACTCAACAAGCTCATCGAGGCATTTGCCCCTGGGTTTGGCCAGTTGACGAACAACAAGGGAGACATTGGCGACCTCGTCGACTCTGAGCTGAGCAAAGCAGCAGATGCCATTGCAGCGGCAGCCGCCCGTCTCGCCAAGCTCAAGAATAAGCCTCGAGACGGATATTCGACATACGAGCTCAAGGTGCACGATTCCATTCTGGACGCCGCCATGGCCATTACGAACGCCATCACTCGCCTGATCCAGGCCGCTACGGAGACACAGCAAGAAATCGTCCAAGCCGGGAGAGGATCCTCATCACGAACAGCTTTCTATAAAAAGAACAACCGGTGGACTGAAGGTCTCATATCTGCAGCAAAAGCTGTGGCCTCGTCGACAAACGTTCTCATTGAGACATCAGACGGTGTGCTCTCAGACCGAAACAGCCCCGAGCAGCTCATCGTAGCCTCCAATGATGTCGCCGCGTCGACCGCGCAGTTGGTCGCTGCATCCAGAGTCAAGGCGGGCTTCCGGTCCCAAAGTCAGGAGAATCTGGAGCAGGCTAGCAAGGCTGTTGGGGCAGCCTGCAGGGCCTTGGTGCGCCAGGTGCGAAGCATGATCCGTGAGCGCAGCCAGGAAGATGAGCAGGAAGATTACGCCAAGCTGGGGGCCCACGAATTCAAGGTTCGCGAAATGGAACAGCAGGTGAGTGGCAAAATTTCGTCTTCTCCTCTCCTTTTCTGCCCGATTTTTTTTTCTCCTTCCCCCATGACATATATGCCCACTGTTCATGTCCGCCCCCGTCTCGACCACTGTGTTACACCCAGACTTGATTTGTACTCCGGGGCGATGCAGTATAGCTCCTTGGACACGTTAGAGTCAGAACACGGGCTACGTCCAACAGCAGAGTCTCTACCGCTTCAGAGCCTTCCAACAGATTCTCATGCTCGGGCTGTCTTTGCGTGGTAGTGCCGTTGTGCTCAGGTCGGATTTCTGCCATCGAGCGCCACACTCGTGCACGTGTGCACTCAGACGCAGGCTGGCTTCGGATATATACATGTTCCGCAGCATTATAGACACCACGACAGGGACGACGGGGATGACTTGAATCGGGGCGGTGCGCATGGTGGCTGCAGGTCCTCCTGCAAGGTGCCCATGCCATGGTTCAGCCCCCCCCCCCTGCTTATGCCCTCCTCACCAGTCCAGGGACCCCCTAGACGGAGTTACAGCTTTGCATCACCAGTCCGAGTGGATCGTGTCGTTTGCCTCCATCTTTTTTTACAAATTCCATCCTGGGCTGCTCACCCAGCACGGGCCCACCACCCCGCTTTCTTTTCGTTGTTGGCCGCCGCAAAAGATCCCTCGTGTCGGGCTTCATAGCTTCATTCGAAGCAAACTGAACCGCAGCTGACTGAATTGCTTCACCCCCCCTTTTTGGAGGGGGGGGGAGTGGGGCGATATCAACGACAGGTCGAGATTCTCAAATTGGAAAATTCGCTGGCCTCAGCGCGACATCGGCTGGGCGAAATGCGCAAAATCTCCTACCAGGAGGATTGATTACCCTGCACTCGAATGCTGTTATTGAAGTCAAGAAGATATGTTGGAAAACAAGAAGGGAGAAAATAATAAGAAAACAAAAGAAATCGTCGTCTCGGAGCATCATGACTCACAGTATACCCGGTGGTACAAGCCGTCATTTGTGTAAAAATGGTAGCTCGCTGAGCAAGTCCTTGCTATATCTCATCTGTGCTGGGTTGATCTTTACTATCTAGCCTTGTCAGTATTTCTTCTCTGTCTTCCTATTTGCTTCCCATCATCACATGTTCAGTGCTACTTATGCATCAAATCTTCTCTTCTTATTTCTTCATAAACGAAGTCACGTTCTCGTGACGTCCTGCACAGTGTCAGTTGCAGTTGGAGTTGCGGTGCCGAATTCTTTAACTATGGTCATGCTATCCTTTGGTTTTCCCTGGACTTGAAAAGACGACGGGATCGCGACACTCTTGGTATCCCACCACCTGGCCATTTTGCTCTATTCCATGAACCCATGCATTACTATCTCGATCATGTTCCACCCCGATGAGACACTTAATTCTCCCCTTTCCATAACCGTGATGAATTGTCCGTACCTTGAGACACACGATAATGTACATATATATGTATGTATGTATGTATGTATGTACTATGTATGTGTATTCTCATGCACACATCAAAAGCCGGAGCAGAAGTGGAGTCATCTGTTACAAGGCCCCCCATTTAAATTCCCGATGTTCAGTAACTTCAAGGCAGGGGGTGGGTTGGGGGATGGGGGACGAAAATGCCAGCGCGATGGAGCGACTCCGTCGGGGATGGCGCATTTCGCGCCATGTGGACTGGACGATGTGAGATCTGAGCATAAGGGCTCAGGTTGTCTTGAGATCAAAGAGCTCCATAGCGGATGGAGAGGGGTTCTACATGCGTTTGTCGGACCAAGTAACACTCAAGTCGCTTGCAGGGGTGGCAATATTAGCAAAAAAAAGCTGTCCTGAAGAGAATGAGGCGTTGGTTTTGCGGCTTCATCAACGGAAGATACCATGTTTTACTTGACGAGCCCTGGCGTTTTTGGCACCACAACGGTTCGCGATCCGTTGAATGAGAACCAACAAAGAACGATGATGCCGCCAGCCACATCGAATCTCAAGGAAGCAAAGAATCTAAGCCTGGCAGCCTGTTAGGGCGATACTCTCAAGCTGGTAAAAGCGGCTGAGTCAAAGCCGTCCAAACAACATCATGGCTCGGGAAGTGCCAGGACAAGGCGACCTTGGCTTTTGGAGACAAAAGGTTAAGTGTGCATCTTGTATCCACGGACCCGGGCTTTAACCCAGACTTTGTTGTCGATCCGTCGGAGCTGAGCGCCGCGCTTGACAGTCTAGTTGGGGAGACGCTGCGCAGGGCAGTGATGACAGCCAGAAACGCCAAGTTTTCGCTCGAGGCGGTGGCTTGATAAAGGAAAGAAAATTCCCCATGCAGGCATATTGGCTTGCGCCAGCGATCGCTCCTTTGGTCCTCTGAATGGCTCGTTGTTCTTGCCCTGACCATAGTGGCTCACGGTAACTGCCGCCGATGACGAGGATCGAGTCCCGCGTTGAGCACATATTACAAGGTGTCCAGATGAGACTCCATGAGCCGACAGTTCCCTCGACGAGAACCAGATTCCGGACATCTGTCCGATGGTGATAGTGGTTGTTAATTTGTCCTTTGATGTTGTTGATGGCTTATTTGATGGATGGATGGATACTCATGTCGGACGTACATATGTAATGTGCGTACATACATGCGTTGGCGCCGCCAAACGCACAGCAGGACCCAAATGGCGGTGCGAGCGTGCGTGCTATGTTGTCGCCGTCCCAATCAACAAGTGAGTGCGTCGCGCCAAATGAAGCAAGTTCGGCATCTCGCCAGACGAACCAGACTCGTGCCGTGTGGAAGTCGTTGAATTCGATAACTACTACGTACTGATTTGGTGCCATGTGCTCACCGCGGTCAACGCCTGGCTGGTTCGAGCTGCATGTGACTGACTGACTGGGCTGGGCTGGACTGTTGGGGGCTGCGTTCCCCCCCCCCCCCCCCCCCCGGTGGCGGCGAATTGCGTATGGCCATCGACCATTTCAAGTGACGGATGCCATTTTCTCTCGTCCTTAGCGTCGCAGACTCCACGAGTCCAGTCCAGAGGCGGTTGATACTTGGTAGCTTATTGATGGAACATTGATGCAAGTAAGTACCATTACTTCTCTAGCGGCTCAGGGCTTAAGCCTTCCAGCTGGTCATCAGGGTGTGGTGTGTGGTGTTCCCGATTGAATGAAGCATGGAAGACACCAGGCCTACCTAGGCAGAAAAGCTGTCTGGCCGTTGGAAGGAATAAACGCATTGCGAAAATAACAAGTCGCTTGCCCCTCAATCGGCTTGCCAAAAAGAGCGTCACTCCGGCTAGCCAGTACGACAGCCGGCGCGACAGCCATCCAGTACCAGCCAGTGTGTCGGAATCCATTCTGACGTGACTCACCCTGCGTGGTCAACACGTGCGCTACTCCAATCGACCGACGAGACCTCATGTTGTGACCATAGCCTGAGTTGCAGATGAAGGGGGAGGAGGGGTAAGTGTCTCGTGAGAGTCTCGTGAGTCCTGACGACACAAGCTGGAGTTCAGGACGGCCTTTCGATCGATACGTGCATGGATGATGAGACCACGGTCGGTCCGTTGCCGGCCGGAGCCAGGCCCAGGCCCAGGCCGAATGCTAGGTCGGTCGGTCGATCTGTGTGGTATCAACTGCTCGCAGAATAATTAGTAGTTGAGCGAGGACAGCGGTGCGAGTACAAGACTTGTGTACTGTAAGGCTGGAGCTCAATGGAATGGCTTGTAGCTGCATGGGAGCTGACGAGGGCGGCCGGTAGTTGAGTCGAGTTGCGCTTGAGTCCATGAACGGACCGGACCATCCATGACAAAACGAAGGCAGTATGGATCAAACCAGTCAACGCGACAGGACGCGGCGCGGCGCGATGCAGACCAATGGCAGGCTGGAGGGAGCGAGACGCCAGCAAGGGCGTGTGGATAGAAGGTGCTTTGCATGTTGGTGTGAAGAACAGGTGAAGATGGAGTGATGTGGATGGGTGCGGGGTACGGACAGCGACAATCGCTTCGTCGTGTGAAGTGAGCCCCGATGAGGTAAGCGCCGCCGCCGCCAGGACAATTGAACCAAATAGGTCGGCCAGGTGATTGTGATTCGCCGGACGACGAACACAGTTTGAAAACGACGCATGTTAATGCACCGTGCTGTGCTGTGCTGTGCTATACCGACCGACTAGTCTTGAATCGAGGCTGAGAGAAAAGTGAAAAGGGCGTCAAGTCTTGGTCACAATTGCAAGAGGTCGCGATTGCAAGAGAGGGTGACGAGGATGGCCGTCAACAATGCCCCTCCGCTCACGCCTGTGTTTGATTCTGTCGCGTCGTGAGGCTTTTCACAAAGTCTAGGCACCGCATCATAGCCGTCTGCCCTACTTCCACTACCCCTACTATCACGCTGCCCGTGTGCACATTGCTCGTCTCGGAGTGCAGCATGGATCCATTGCAGATGGAACATGAAACACCAACGGTGAGAGAAGTGGTGAGAAAATAGTACATACATACATACAGTATGTGACGGCTGCCCAGTGCGGACGCGTAGAAAGCAAAAGCCATGGGAGAATTGCTTCAACTCGAGCCATAAACCTCATAATAGATCATGGCGGCCTGGAATGACCGCATTTTGGCTCGTGAGCAGAACTAGCATATCGAGCTCATATAATATAATCCGACCCATCGTGAAGTGCGGGATAGTCCTATCCCTGGAAAAGAGCCGGCGCGGTTTGGGCTCAAGTAGGTGTTGTCGAAAGTCAAGTGTGTCAAAGTCATTTTGAAGCCGGGGCATTGTGCTCGATACCATTTGTCAATATCTGACAAGTCCGCAAAGTATCTCCCTTCTTCAACTCGGTGCTCTGACGAGTTGATAATCGACCGACGCACCGCAAGTTTTGGCATCTCGTTCTACTGGCAAGAAAAACCAATTACGGCCCTCAATGAGATTCTGTCCGACACAGCCGCAGAGCTTCTTGAGTACCATAACGTAAGTACCGCATATGCCAAGTCAAGCAGGGGCTGTGAAGGACCCATGAAGCCTTCCAGCCTCGGCCACTGTCCGACTCACTATCCGCTAAGCCATATGATGGCTATCCGACTTCCGGGACAAAGTGCATCATCTAAAATAGCGTACAGCATCGAGATCTTTCATCTAGGCGCCGGGGGTCGAGTGACCACAAACGCAGGTGACCAAGGGTCTGCTCGAGTCGATTGGTGAGATGGGGTGTGATTTTCGATGCGATGGGGCGTGATGGAACGTGCAGTTCATCTTACCTCTTCGGTTTTCGGCCGTTTCTTCCAACAATGTCAGCAAGTCCAAGCGGCCTGGTACATACACGAGCACTGCCAATAATCGGCGTTTGCATTTGTAAGAGCACTGAGAGTACAAGAGTTCCTCTTGACTGAACCGGGTGGTGGCGACAAGTCGATGTGGGCGTCTACATGAAGACAGCAGCCGCAGCAGCAGCAGCAGCAGTTGAGTTGACAAGAGTCCAAGATGGGAGGGAGAGTTTCAAGGGTTAGGGGTGAGTACCTCTTACCGACGTTGCCGGACTCGAGAGCGAAGCTGGAGAGAGAGGCACTGGGCAGAGGGAAGTGGCGTCCGCGGTTGGCGTTGAAACTTGACACCAACACCACGCAGCTTTCGTGAAGGAACTTGTCCAATGATGGAGCAGAGCAGACTCAGTATATAAGAGACACGCACACAAAGACGTGGCCCGTGGGCGGCACTTTGCTCCCACCAAAAACTACATGTACAAAAGAACCCCACTCACCAAGCCAGACTCCGCCTAGCTCCTTCCAGTTTGATCGGCTCTCGCTCCAGGTATTGATCCATCACGGCCAGCCGCCAGCCGCCAGCCGCTAGCTAGCAGCTGTCGCTTCGACCAGACTGCTCGAGGAGAATATGCGTGTTCTGTGTAAGATTGGGAAGGTGTGAAGGGGTGGAGGACATGGCAGTTCTAAAGAAGTCATGTCGACAACGTCACGCTCTGTCCTCGTTCTCCTTCTCGGCGTTCGCATGAATCAAACTACGAGCATGAGAATTACATGAGAATTACCCCATGCCGAAACCAAGGTTCAGCCACCAGCGGATGGCGTACCATATGAACATTCTCTCATCTCCTAGCAGCATCGTGAAGCTGCTTTGCGAGACAAAGAATTGTGCGTGAAATTCCGTAGCGTCTAGACGGCCAATACCTATTCGCTAGCTTCTCTCCTTTCTTCTTCTGTCATTGCAAGAACATCGTCTGAAGCAGAGTCAGCACAGCATCTAGACTTCCGGTATCAGCGAATCAGAATCTCCTACCATTCGTATATCCCTCGTCATTGAGACTCTTTGTTTCGAAGATGAATTCAAGCAATCCCCATGTGCTGAATAGGGGGCTCGTTTTCCTCCAGATTCCCGGTTGCACATCCCGTACTGCTTGTCATGCAAGATGTAGATGTCACGAAAGAGTTGGCCGCAAGTGTGGGTGTTGCATAGAACAAGTTTTTTTTTTTTTTTTTTTTTTTTTTTTTTTTTTTTTTTTTTTTTTTTTTTTTTTTGGGTCCTGTTCTCTCTTCTTCTT